>JABXWE010016988.1:0-24263 GCA_014611495.1 Limonius californicus | reverse complement strand
TAAGCGCGATAGGAAGTTCATGTTTGCAATTTTGAGGTTTATACCGGTTGTAGAAACAGTTTACCTGAAGCTTTTAAGGCAATTTAGGGACACCTGTATATATATATATATATATATATATATATATATAAACGAAGAAGACGTTTTATTAATACTATTTAACTAACTATCGGTAAAACTTACCTGTCCATTATAACGTACATATCCATACAAATAATGGGAGCTATGGTTATGCATTCCGTAAATAATACAGGTGAGCAATAATTTTTAAAATCATTCAAAAATCTGGAAAGATAATATTTACCTACATTCTTCTAGTATATGTACAGTTATTTTAAAAAGTTCTGCATCACAGAACCCATAATTAGTTTTGAACTTAAACACGCATTTTTCGCATGATTCGCTAACTGCCTTCAACTATTTGGATTTAATTACTATATCACTAATGTCATCGCTAATTATCATCCTGAAAGTGATTTATTAGCTGATTCTCATAGTCTATTCATTCATCATTCTTTCATGTGAATATTCGAAGGTAATTTGAAATGTTTGCGGCCTTACATACAGATGGCGTTGCGAAGTTTAAAATTTTCGGTTCGTTGCAATGCTGGGCTCTATTTATGTATTACTGTCAAGTGGATCTACGTAGTAGATTGTCGTCAACAACGGGTGTAGTAAACCAATCTGTGTATATTTTTAAAAATGGACAAAATTGAACATCGTGCCGTAATAAACTATCTTCTTAAAAAAGTTTTAACACCTACGAAAATTTTTAACGAGATGAAAAGTGTGTTGGATGACACTGCACCTTCATTTACAACAGTAAAAAAATGGGCTGCCGATTTAAACGTGGTCGTACAAGCTTAGAAGACGACCCCCGCAGCGGACGACCAAAAACTGCCACGACACCGGAAATCATCTATAAAGTTCACGATATTGTTTTGAAGCACCGGCGATTAAAGGTGGCTGAAACTGCTATCGCTATGGGCCTTTCAAATGAACGCTCGTTTCGTATTTTAACCAAAGAATTAGGGATGAGGAAACAGTCTGCAAGACGAGTACCACGTTTGTTAACGATTGATCACAAACGCACTCGAATGCAAATTTCTCAAGAGTGTTTAGAACGTTGCAAGTAGTATACTACTGATTTTATTCGGAAATTTGTAACGACTAGTGAAACTTGGGTCCACCACTTCACCACCGAAACAAAACAGCAGTCAAAACTATGGAAGCACAGAGGTTCTCTATCGCCGAAAAAGACAAAATCAATTCTATCAGAAGGGCATACTGCTGATTGACTATCTTCCCAAGGGTCAAACAATAACTGGATATTACTATATACTCTACTACTATATTCGTATCAAAAGACCGGGATTCTCAAAGAAAAAAATCATTCCTCATAATGATAATCCGCGTAAGCATACAGGTGTCATTTCTATGGCAAAAATCGCCGAATTGAAGTACGATTTGTTGCCCCATCCGCCTTATTCTCCGGATTTAGCTCCGTCCGACTTCCACCTCTTCCCACAGCTGAAAAGTGTCCTGGGGGGCAAGCGATTTTCGTCAGATGATGAGCTGAAAGCAACAGTAGACAATTATTTTGAAGACCTCGAAGAATCTGACTTCCAGGATGGGATAAAGGCGCTAGACCATCGCTGGACAAAGTGTATTGAAGTTCAGTGAGACACTATTGAAAAATAAAAATAATTTCAAACTGTAAAATACAGTCTTTCATTATCAGGCCGCGAACATTTCAAATTACCCTCGTAATAAGGTGCTTTGTAAGTACTAACGTTTATGCACAGTTTACGAAAAATGTTAATCATAATATGAGATACAAGCACTAAAACCAGAGACGTTCATTCCCTCATTGATAATAAGCGGCAAAGCGATGTCCCAGAAGAAACAAACGAAATTATAAAAGCAACGGTAGTTTAAAATTATCGTTTCTAGTTGTTAACACAAATTACGAAACCAAAGGCCGTTGTGGTTTGGGTTTACGTGCCACCTCAGCAGTTGCTGGACCACATACCATCTCCGAAATATGAGCTTCACCAAATAGCTCCAAGATCTGCAGGATAAGAAGATATGTATTGGATTTACCATTGCGAAGCTTAACAAACACTTATATAAAGGAAAACCCATCAAAGCAAAATTTATCAAATTTGTGATTCGTGTATTATTTCGCAGTAATGAAGAAAACTAGTGAATTCTGTGAGAAAAAGATAAAAATTGTAGGTTTAGATTTAAATAATACGTTGTATAATATTAAATATTTCTGTTATAATGTACAGGTTTGGTTTAATAGAAATACGTTTGGAGGCTGGAATCTATAGATTCCCTGCTGGTAAAATTATTGCGGCTGTTGACGAAACCATTCTGTAACAGCAGCCTGCACTTCAACGTCCGAAGTGAATCGCTATCCCTTTAGCAATTGTTTTAATGAGTCAAAGACATGAAAGTCCCACAAGGATAAATCGGCGATATAAGGCGGGTCTTCTAACACTTCCCAGCACATACGCGACTTATGTGATTAGAATATGATGTTATGTGATTTTAAAATTTGCCGCTACACTTGAATTCATTCCGTAATGTATTTGCCGCTTCGTAGGAATGAATATCGCTGTTTTAATTGAATTCTTATTTTGTGTTACTATTTTCGCTATTTTGTTTTGTCTTTCTAGAATTGAGTTATGGAACGCTGGTTCCCTTAAACCTTGAAAGTTTCTTTGTGGGCCGATTTTCTGCCCATCAGGTTCTCGGAAGTGTTGATCTCGGCGTTGCACGTGTTAGGAATTCCTTCTGGAACTTCTTGCGCAATATTTTGTAACGTGGTGCAATTTTGAGGGGAGAAGTACAGGTCCCCATTGCATTTTGAGTTAGTCCGTGTTAGACCTTGTGGGCTCCGGTTGTCCGTAAGCTCCATCAATCGGCAATAGTAATAACGTAAAGTGCTGCAGGGGCGGCTCGGTTTTTTTGAAAGGGGTATCTGTTGTGTGTTTTCCGTTTCGCTGTTCTACCAAGGGGTATTTAACAGGCCGTCGGCTACTGCCGGTTTAAAAAGGGATAACTTGATTCAACCCCAGTAAAAGGCAACTCTTTGGTGAGTTGACCAATCGCCTTTCGGCGGATCATCTTCGAAGCCCGACGCCCGTGGTTCTGCAGCCATTTCTTCTTCACTTGAAGGTTCCTGTCTTCGCTGGCGTTCATCGTTAGCAACTGGAAATTGCCGTATATTGTGCCGTCTCCTCTTCAAGGTAAAGAATTAGTTTTTTTGTTGTGCAGTGAAAAATAAACCTTTTTTTTGCTCGCGTCAACGTGGCAGAATTTCGCGATTTTGAACTCTTTGTAGACAACCCAAAAGCGATCTTCAATCGCTATTCGTTTATTGTTTGTAAAAATATTAAAATAGTATTTTTTCCTGTAAACTACGCCATTGACCACACAGATATATCGCAGTATAAATATTGTGAGTCAAAGGCGTCGTTTCCTACGAACGTTCAAGGATTTTCAAGGTAATTGTAATTTTAAAGTATTTGTGTTATAACTTGCCATTTCGTTGTATTTTGGTCAAATCTTTTATTATATGTGTTTTAAAGTTTACTGCCTCTTTTATTTATGTGTAGTCTATATGTGTTTATGTAAAAATTTTGCAAGCTTCAAATATATACAGGTGAAGGCACAATTAAAGGTAGGTTCCCTTCCCGAAAGCTGTCGGCTTCCCGGCCTTCCACGAGGACCTACACAATCAGCTGGATTTGGAAGGTGGCGCCCACTTATTTTGACTCGCCCTGTACACAACTAAAGATTTTCTCCCATAAGCGATCTTTACGAACTCCCCCTACTCCTCTGAGCTAAGCTGTAGGCCCGTTTTGTTGCGAGTCGTCGAAAAAGCTCGATTGGCCCGTAACAATGATGAGTCGCTGCAGATAAAGACTTCTTATAACCTTACCGTAATATTGTCAACTTAGCTTGCAGCTGCTCTTAATTAATATAACGCGTGAAAATAAGTTTTAGTTTAGTTCCATTTCGCATCTTGTATGGAGTAGAACTCCGACGAATTATGTATTTTTGAATAAACGCTTTTTAAAAATCTACTTCGTCGTTAAACAATCATTATTCGCGTAAACATGTGTTGCATCACTTGGGTTAGAGAGGGCGAGCATTATCATGCAAAAGAATGACATCGTTTCTGAATTTACCGGGAAGTTTATTCTTGATGCTGACACGTAAACGTTGTAAGGTGTCCGCGTGTCCTTCAGCACTGATGTTGACACCATGCCCTTTAAAATCCAATACTGATACATCTTCATAGTAAAAAATACGGTTAACATTACTTTCTCCGCTAAAATTTAAGATTGGATATTCTTCGGCTATGGACAATCTGCATGCTTCCACTGCAAGCTCTGAAGCTTCGATTTCGGTTCTAAGTGATAGCGTCAAGATTCATCATCGACAACGATCCAGTATTGCCTTCTTCTTGGTAGCACATCAAATGCTGGAGTGACAATGCCGAACGAAAATTCGTTTGGACATCTGTTAGCATCACTTCCAATACTGATGCTCATTATTTCAGGACGTTGTCTGACTTTAATGCGTTTATTTGCACGTAACGCAGTTTCCAGACATCCTACATTTTCGTCTGAAGTTACAACACAAACATGTTCTGGACGAGTTAAGTATTTAGTCGATTCTCTTCCTTTTCTGCACCACTCAACCTCTGCCATGTGAACATAACCATAGTCACCAGAGACAACTTCCATTCTCTCATGGATTTCTAGCTGTTGACATCCTTCGGCGACTACAAATTGAATAACAGCACGCATGATATCTGTGGTCGGATTTTCTATAGTAAACGCAACTTCAGACCTCCATAGAAATGCACATAAAGAAGCAACGTCAAACAAATTTGATAGACATCTTACTAATACATCAATAAGTCGGTCTCGATGGTCTAGTGGTTAGCGCATTTGCCTTTAGATCCGAGGGACGCGGGATCGACCCTGGCTGAGGTCGGCGAGATTTTTCTAAGGGGGAAAAATCTGAAAATGCGCCTTCTGGCGAATAAGAAGTAAAGCCGTAGGTCCCGTGCCACTGCGATGTGTGACACGTTAAAAATCACTACTGGAGTTGGAATTACCCCAGATAGGCAAAATTCTTAGTTAGGGTGTAGAATAAGCCAATAATGGCTGCAGTGCTTAGAGATGCTTGGAAAACCGCGTCCTAGATCTAGCTCTTGCAAATCAATCAATCAATCAATCAATCAATACATCAATAAACACACAATAAACCGCATGCAATCGTCATCATGATCAAGTCGCGCCTACGCGATCCAAAAGTGTTTCTATTGAACAATCCTCGTATATTAGCCGGCCTCGGTGGTCTAGTGGTGAGCGCATTTGCTTTTAGATCCAAGGGTCGCGGGGTCAAACCTGGCCGTGGTCGGTGAGATTTTCTAGCGGGGAAAATCTGAAAGTGCGCCTTCTGTCGGATAAGAAGTAAAGCCGTAGGTCCCGTGCCACTGCGATGTGTGACACGTTAAAAATCACTATTGTTGTTGGGATTACCCCAGATGGGAAAATTCTTAAATAGAGTGTACAATAGGGTGGAACATTTGCATATAGGAAAATTTAAGTATTTTTTATTTGAGTGTCCTGGGGCTAGAAAAGGTGCTAAACAGTGTGAAAATAATTATGGCACAAACAAAATAAAGAAAAAAAAACTCCTTCATGTTGCGCAAGCCAGGTGACGTCATAACTAAAAAAATGTCTTGCGGAGTATGAAAACCATTGACATATATAAGTATTACATTTTTTAGGTACAACGTTTTACAACTAAGTGATAATTTTGCACCGCTGGGCAATAATAACTATTAACTTTTTTTTTCATGAAAAGACATTTATCGTGATTTTTTAACTCACTTCTGTCCGGATAATTCCACTGAAGGCAGAACTGGCATGAAATACTGATGTAGCACATGATGAACTGCGCACGTTCCAGCAACAGGTTGCCCGGGCTTCTTTGTCGTTTATCCAATAAGTAAAGTTGTAGCGGAAACAGTCACCTTACGTTATAGCAAGGACACAACCCTAAGTACGCGCCCCGCATTACCGGCCCCACCATGAGCCACGCGCCGCCCGCATCCGCTAGATGGCGCCGCCCGAAACTCTTACTAATGAAGGGACATCGAAGCGCCCTTATTAGCAGCTTGCAAAAATACGATCGACAAGCAAGCTCAGCTCACTCAATCATCAGCTCTGGAACGCATCTCTTGGGGATCATTCTAGTTAGATACGAGTGTTGTTGACTTGCCCGTGCTCATCCAAGCGTTCACCAGTGTTTCTGTGTATATGTATACTGTTTTGTGCTTCCTATTCAATCTGTGTTCGTCTCAATTTCTTGTATTACGTATGTGAATTAAAAGACTTTAGCCGAGGCTATAATTTTTATATGGGAAATATATTTGCTTTAGGGTAAATATAAAATTCCCCACCTCCACCAACAAAGTTAATTATTGTTAGTGGCATCAAAATCACAGGATAAACGTTGAAACTTTTATTTACACATAGAAAAACTAACTTTTAACAAAAATTACAATATTTGCGGAGTCAAAATGAGCGTGATTTCGACTCAGAGGGTTTCTTACAACTAAATTGTTTTACAAACAAAATTTGTCATATTATTCATGGTTACCTGGCAACAAGTCAACAACTATCAAATTTTTTTGTGAACCCCGATGATTTCGACCAGTCAAAATGGAGATAATAATTGACCAAATTATTTACAAAATTCTGTAAATTGCAATAACTATCTTATCACTAAATATACACAAAAAAGAAAACACCAAGTTGTTCCTTACGAAATTTCCAAAATATCGATGCCTTATACGGCATATTTATAATAATAAGGAAGTTGACAATTAAGTTTACATTAAATCATAAATAAATTATTAAAAACAACTGCAATGTTAGTCAAAATTAACACAAAGCGTCCTTACACACACGGGAACATTATTACAGGCATAGTTTCTCTAAAGAGAAGTATTAACATATTTACATTATTATATCAAACTGTCAAAATCATTATATTTTTACTTATATTTGTTGAATTGCAGCTCAAGAATGTACAGATCAGGTTGAAAAGAAAACTGTATGCTTTTCTGAATGGGAATACAAACAAAACAATACGTTTTGCTACCAGGAAATCAAGTTATACAGCTTTTCAACATTCATTTACCTCGGATTTGATTTATGTGTGATTAAACAATTCCTTTTTACATTGTAGCTTAATATAGCTTTATTAGATTTATCAGTAGGTTAAGATGTCTGAATTAGAGCATTAGCACAGCAATATGTATACCTACATATAAATATATTTTTTCTATACTAATGAAAATGGCAAATGTATAAATGTGTTTTCGAATTCTAAACTGCTTAGAACAAACACGTTGGGTCTAGAACCTGAAGTGTTTAGACGTTTTTGCGAACGGTATAAGATAGGGTTGGTGTCGGAATGACCACATACAGGAATTCATACTTTAGTGAAGATTACCGTGTGGTTTACGGTTTCGTTTACAACGTATACAAATCATCCCCGTTAGCTCCTTCTACGTTACTCTTGACGTTTTAGCGAAAACACTGTGTCTCTGTGCATTATGTCTAGGTGATTTAAAACATTCTCGTTTATCGAAAAAAGATCCTATCGATGAAATTTATCGCAATACAATTCATTGTTCCCTATTGTACTGTCATTCGAACGCTGCGTCTTTTCCTATCTTCATCCACACAGGGGTGTCCATGAAATAAAGAAACAAAAAAGTTATCGGTCTTGTGCTTTCCTCAACATTATAGCTAAATTAAGGTTAAAAATTATTCAAATATCCCGTTATTAGTGGAAACTATTTGCAATGATTTCTTGTTTGCAAAATGCTTCAATTTATGGAAAATAGAAGTAGCCGCATTTTGATGTATATAGCAACTTTCTGTTGCTAATTGTTTGGTAATTTAATAACTAACTATGAACTGATCTGTCATTGTACACGCAGTTATTTTTTTGATTTTGGTAAACCCATGGCCACCATAGCCAATAGCGGACTGAAACAGAAAAATTCGGACGTTATAAGGGCCGACGAATTCTGGTCCTTTTTTGAACGTATCAGTTCAATCAATCATTTTTTATATTATTCAATATATTCATGGCTTTTGATTTTTTGGAATTCTTTTTGTATGTATGATATAAAAAATATACAGATAAGGAGGAAACAGAGTAGGGTAGGTCCGATTCTTCGTAAGCTATTGGCTCTTGTCCCTTTCACGAGGAACGTTGTTTACCTGCGAGTTGAAACGGTGTCAGCCTTTTCCGCGAACCATCCCTCCTCCCTGTGCTAGTCGAAGAACTTTTTCCATTAGTTTGTAGCGGACTAACGAAAACGAGCGTTTGGACCGGAACAACCATTTTTTTTAATATTTAAAACTTACAGGTCATTCTTTGGATCGTAATATTTTTACACGAGGGGAACATGCTTGGGTTCTAGAAAGAGTTCCGGCAGCAACTTTGTACCACTGAATTTTTGTTGTTTGAAAAAAGTTGGCAGTGGGTTTAGGACATTTCGCTCTACAATACCTTCAAGGTAATTATTGTTGATGCATATCTGGACCTTAAAAGTTATGAAATGAAAATGAACTCAAATGATATGTATTTATTACTATCAGTACAGATTACAAACATGAAAACGTGAAATGCACAAATACATATTTTTTAATCAATTTATTGCTTATTTACAATCTACTCAACAATACAGAGAAATAAATAAATGGGTTATATGACACTTAGCTTGAAGTGAGGACTATCCAAATTAAAAACTCGAGTCTACCTAACAACTCTCCGCAAAAATGTTTCCTTGCATACATACGACGAAATAAACCAATTTATTAGAGAAAGTTCACTCTAGCTGGTAGTAGAGCCACTTCCAATAACTTCCCAAAACAAAATTGACAGATAACTATTAGGTGTAGATTGCAAACAGATAAGTTAGTGATGAGATATTTAATTAAATGAGAGTATTTAATAATGGTGACCACAATGACTTGCTATGAGACAAATAAATACTACCTTCACAGGTGAGTAAAACATTTTTAAGTTAAGATAGCCCAATTAACATGTAAATATGACATAACCCCAAATTGATAATTTCCCACCCACAACATAGAACAAAAATATTAAACATAAACTTTCCTGGTAGTTGTTGAAGAGTGGTGTGGGTACACGAACAGAACTCCTAGCCTTCTTTGAGGAACTACCGATGATGGCATCCAACCAAAAAGACAAACGGCTGAGGAACGTTACTACAGGTATCGGCAAGGGTTGCTTCTAACGTCGGGACTGCTTGGCTCGAACTTCCACTTTCACAGAAACCGAAGAAACAGGATTGCAGTCCGCGAATGGATTACAGCGGCGTTTGCAGCCTCCAAATTCTCCCAAAACCACAAAACTTCGAACATGCGGCTAGTAAAATTAATTAATCGTAGACAAGCTACTATCAGCATCTCAAATAACTTTAAAACTCAGCGCGAAAACTTCATAAATGCTAATTTCAGGGGCGGATGCTCAAGATTATCCAAAATTTCAACTCGATTGAAGAATAAATCTACACCCAGAACAACCAATAAAATTTTCACCAGTCGAAGTCTGCTTTTCTTAACAACCACACCGGAAGTGACATGCAAAAATCACCCACACTTCAGGAAATTCTCCCACTCATCAATCCAAACCTACCTACACAACCAAAAATTCATAAAATACCCTAAGGAGAAAGAAAATCAAAAACTTTGAAAAGGAAAATTTGCGCCAAATTCAAATTTATGCAACCCACCATACATTCATGTACAACAAAAAGGTTGTTGCAATTTTTAAACATAACACTTCTGACAAAGTTTCATATAAAATAGCCAGATGTAAAAAGCCTCACACCATTGGTGAAGAGCTTATTCTGCCAGTTGAAATTGAGATGATAGAAACTATGTTGGGAGATAATTTTGCCAAACAATTGCAGTCTATCAAATGATACTGTCGAATTGGTGATATAGCTGAAGATGTACAGCATCAGCTTTTCGGGAACAAATTGTTTTCAATTCAGTTTGATGAGGCAACAGATTTAATTGCCTATGTTCGATTTTGTAATGGTATGTCAGCAGTAAGAGAACTACTTTTCTGCAAACCAATAGAACTCAAAACAACAGCACTTGCATTATTTGCTGTCGTAAATGATTTTGTAAACGAGGCCAACATAAAGTGGAAAAATTTCGTAGGAATATTCACCGATGGTGCTCGTACAATGTCTGGAAGATTGAAAGTATACAAGTACTTCTGAAACAAAAATCTCCACAGTGTGTCTGGACACATTACGTGATGCACAGAGAAGCTCTGGCTTCCAAAGAAATGAGTCCTGGTCTAAATGTTGTACTAACGACGGTTGTAACCGTAGGAAATAAAAATGAGAAACCTAAAATCAAGAATCTTTTCTGCACTTTGTAAAGACATGGGTGCAGTACATTCAGGGCTACTATTGTATTGCGAGCCAAGATGGTTATCATGTGGGAAGTTTTTGCAACGAATTTATGAATTAAGAGATGAAATCTTCATTTTTCTAGAAGAGGAAAATCCGACAGGAAGCCGAGACGATTCGAAATGATTTATTTGTGATGAAATTGAGTAAGGAGGCACTTACAGCAAAGGCACTACTGATAAGATTGGGCATGTTCTTAGAAAGTACAGTATACAGACAGTCTTTAGGACTAATGAAACCTTGGGAAACGGTTTCAGATCCGCAAAGGAACATATATCAAATTTAAAATCAGCCGGGATCTACAATATCCCTTGCTCCTGTTGCTCAAACTACATCGGACAAACTGGTTGTACCATTGAGTTAAGATTGCGAGAGCACGAAGGTGATTACAAACATAAAAGCTTCACAAAATTTCTGGTCGCTGAATATACTGGTTTAACTGGGCATAAGATGGACTTTGACAATGCTCGGGTACTCGCCAGAGTGCCTTATTACTTCCCTCGTATTATACGTGAAGCAATTGAAATTGAAAAACAACCTAACAACATAAATAGGGAGAATGGTTTTAGACTCAGTAAAGCTTGGACTCCAGTAGTTTATCCTCTAAGAACTCCTAAGCATCATCGATCACACGATCACGCTCCACCGTATCCGACTTTACCCAACGGTGACAACCAGAACTCCGTCGTTCTGCCCGACTGGGTCAAAGAGGTTAATACCTTCACTTCCCGGATTTGAGTTCAGTGTTCTATTCACTCTGACGATGCAGGCTACAATGTCTTGCGAAACATTAGTTTGTATGGGTTCACAAACAGCTAACAGGTATAACAGGATTAAGTATTATTGTCCTGGTAAACAAAATACATCAAGGTCAAAACCTTGTCCGCCCCAAGGTTTGAATAATATAAGCACACGGCCCTGTTTAGACAGGCAGGGCCTATGAACAAATATTGCTTAAACTTCTAGAGTAAATGCTTGTAAAGGCAGACAAGCTACATGTCGTTCCTTACCTGATATGGCTGGGTCTAGTTCCTAAATAAAGAGGCGGTCTAAGCCGAAAGTAAATTGTAATATAAGTAACCAAATATCTCTCCGGGCCTAAGAGGCCCGGTTTATGCATCCTAGGGTTAAAACTAATTTAATAACGTATCCTACGTCAAAATCAGATATACTTCGTATTAATTTTATTCGGGTAACAAAAAAAACGAAATTAGCTTATACCAACTAAACTACAGAAGCAGAAACCCTGCTTCGACTATCTACATTCTTTAGAAGAATGTAAAATTTTAATAATCACCAACATCATTTACTAAACGTGTACAGATAAAACTTTATTTTAAGAGTAAAATGCTTCTCCAGCATATATCGAGCAAGCAATAGGCGGGGCGAGCAAATTGTTGATGAGCCAAGAGACCCGCGAGCAAGCGGCAGGCTAGCAAACAGTAGCGAGCAAACAGTGGCAAGCAAATGGGCGGACGCCATTAGAAACACCCCTAGACATACTTCTGCAATACCGCTACCATCGTATACTGTAGAAAGATTATTTTCTACGTACTGATTCTGACATTCAAATCCTGACAAATCTAATTTTTATTGTACACAGATATCAGGTTACTGTTTTGGATTTTATTTAGTATAAAGTGATTACTTTATTTTTTAATGTAATAAATTCAAATGAAATTTTGTTTGGCTTTAATCATTAATGCTACATAGATCATAAGAAGGTTGTGATTCTGGTGCACTTGAAGCAGTTAAAAAAATATAAATGCTGAAGTTTCAACAGCGAACTGTTAGTGCATACAGTACAATGTTACCGCTATACTATCGACATAAGCACAGTCCCAAGGTGTTTATTGCATACCTCAATTGCTTGGACATTTCTAAATAATTTATGGGATGCCTTAGTTTTCATAAATTTGCTATCAAATTACATAGAGAAGGTAATATTTCTAATTTTAATTACTTTAGTTGCACATTTTAACCCCCTATATCCCGGTTGAATTTAAATATCGATTTATGCAGGGTTTTTTAAAAAGAACCAAAACATGCTGATTCGTTTCGTCAAAATGAACGATAAACTCTCTATGAACATGGGTCAAATGCTTCCTCAGGGACATCCAGCTCTTCAAAGGTGGATGAAGAAGGTTCTTTTTACAATAGCGTCTATACAGTTTAAGGTATAATTACGAAATTTGAAGCATTCAATTAACTTCCAATGCCAAAACCGATTCTGCAATAACTTGCCCCAAAGAGCCCCAAACTGCCGAAGGTTCCGGTAAATTCTGTCATTTATTTGTGGGGGGAGTTTCGTTGCTCTTCAGTAGAAATTATGGAAACCTTTTCACACAAAAAAGATACTCTTGTTCAAAGTCAATATCTTGACCATCTTCGAGATTTTTCGATGGTAATGTTCTAAAACATATTAGTAGGTCAAGTAAGCTAGTGTCATCAGATTTGTTTCGTGTCGGTCTTCTAGAAAAAGTGTGCTAAAATTAATCGAGTTTTGGTTGTTCTTGGACTTATCCAATCAATGGTTCTGTACTAGGAAGGTCCTACATAATGCGTATTGATTCAAATTTTTTTTATAAATGTTCAAGTTTTCCGTTTTTTTTTAAATGTCGATCAACACTTACAAATGTTGTGTGATATGCGAATGGCAATCTGAAAAAACTTCACCATAGAATCGCGTAGCATGCAGGCTGTTGTCATTAACTTTTCCATACATGAAATGCATATTGGTCAATTTGCCAATAGGAAATTCGTGTCGATTCATTTTAGTACAAGTTTTGTAGGAGACCATACATAATGATAGACCTATACAGTGTATATAGAAGACTTACACTAAACAAATCTGACTGCAACTAGTTCGCTTAACCGGTTTTTGGAACATTCGCATCGAAAAATCTAGAAAACGGCGCAATATATCGACTTTCAGCAAAAGTACCTTTTTTGTGTGGAAAGGTTCAAATTTCCATAGTTACACTTACAAAGTGGCGAATTTCTCCCCAAAACATAAATGGCAAAATTTACCAGAGCCTCGGCCTGTTTGGGGCTCTTTGAGTAAGTTATAGCAAGTTTGATTACAAAATGGGTTTTGGCATCAAACGTTTATTGAATGTTTGGCTGGCATTTTGTAATTCTAGATCAAACTGTATATACGTTATTCCAAAAAAGAACGGTTTCGGTAATGGACCTTTCAAGAGCTGTATCTCTCTTAGGAAAATTGAGCCATGTTTCTAGGAAGTCTTTTGGTTGGTTTGACGAAAGGAAACAGCATCCGGAATATTATGGTACCTTTCAGAAGCACCCTGTATACATATTGCTGTACGTGATTGATTTATTTTATTGATATTGTTTAGTCACTGACATACAAAGATAAACATGACAGATATTTCCCGTATAACAAGGTTGACTGTAGAGAGAATTACTCCGAATATACAAGCATGAAACGAAACTTCTTCTTCTGCTATGGATTTTTTTTTTCGGATTTATCTATTCTTTACTTATAGGAAACAAATAGAATGTAGTTATACTGCATACATATACACTTGCTGTGGTTTGATAATTACAACAACTCTAAAATTTAAGCTTTAAAATTTCCATGAAGCCTTTCTATTTTATGTCATTTTGATTATACGTTCCCGTACCTGTGCATTCGACAACCATAATGTACTTGCGTTCAAACACAACACTTTTACGGACAATGTATTTAAACAAGTTTTACTTTTATACTCTTCCTGGTTTTCGACAACTTACACTTTAAAAACCATCCACGAAAAAGCCCTTCCTAAATTATGTATGAGCTAAATAAATTACCGTAACTTGTTCTTATAACCTACCTCTTTGCTAAGCGAATCTGTCAATATACAGTAGAAAGAAATTTGTATAATCTCAATGAAGAAAGTGACTGCAACCCTTCCTGTTACATCCATACTAGCCCTAAAAGTAAATCTTTGGAAACCTTATGGTTAATAGTTATTTCTAATAAATGTAAATGTTACCGTGAAACCCCGAAATGAGGTATAAGCCGATTTGTCTAGTTAGAACTAGTTTTAACAAAGACCTTCCGCAAGTACTAGTATTAACTACTCAATACTAGAATTCACCGTGTTCGTTAGATAGTTCGAGTTTCACTAAAAGTTTTCCAGTTAAAACTTCATATGACTGGTTAAATTGGTATTAACAGGCGACAATTAAAAAAAAATGGGTCATTATAAATGAATTCCGAAGAAGACCTATATTTATAACAACAAACACAGATAATGAAATTTACAAGAAAAATATATTTATAAAGGTACATGTTCTCATTTGATGCCGCAAGGCAAACTGTCATGGCATTTAGAGTTGCAGAGAACTCCTTTCTTCTTGCACAAGCGTCTTTTCGAAATGCAACATTCTTGCAAACACAACGTGCAAATACTTGTGGCTCGAACTCCGTTTTCCTGGCTGCTGTTATCACCGAAATGTCCTTGTCTGGCACATGTGGCGACAGGAACTTCCATGACAAACGTTTATTTCTTATCTACGAAAAATATTTTTTCGTAATCAAATTGTACCCACGCTGTAAATAGTAACAGGTACATAAATCATACCAAACCTACAATATAATTTGTCAACTTTAGCATCCTTGGTTCCGATCTTGTGCCGATCTTAATTTTTCCAGTACAACTCCGATGACATTTCCAAAATCTGCTCATGCTATGTCCAGATCTAGGACCCACTTCAATAGAGTCACGGAGATATGTTTCACGTTGTTGGCCTGTTTGGACAAACTTTCGTGAGCTTCTTTCTTGACTAATCTCATGTCATCCCCACTGGAATCAGCTTCATTTTCTTCTTCGCCAGACGTCTTAGCTCATTTCATGTCGATGACTCTCTGGAAGTCATCCTCATTTTACATGTTTCTCAGAACACCTGATTTCAAGTTTGAGGTCGTGCGCCCTGCTTTTGGCTCAATTCCGAACATGGCTGATTAGGGTAGCTGCTTTATTCCTGAATGAAAAGCCCCATTTTTCACAAACTGTACAAACCGGTTGGCCAGTTCGTGGACTAATTATCATGCATCCACGATGGAAGCATGTTTTCTAAATCTCAATAGCTAACTGAGACACAGTCAGAGCCAGGGTTTAGTAGAGTGAGCTACACTCTACTAACCCCCGGCTTTGACTGTGCCTCGTATTTTCGTTGACTAACTTTAACTCACGCTAGAGTTTAGTTAGCTCCCTTGTGACAGAGTTGACAAATTCTCAACCATTATCAGAGAGTAAGATGCAAAGAGCTCCAATGATAAAGATATGTCCATTAGTTGGTGGGCTACTTTTTCAGCTCTTTTAGTTTATAGTGCTTGTAGTAAGATGAACTTGGTTAGATGATTGTGGTAGACCATAATGAATTTTAACCTGCAATCAGTTTGCCCCTGCATTTCTATGAGGCGCACTTGACATTGGCCTTTTCTTGCTTACTTCTCTTACGTTGCCATGTCTCAGACATTAAGAGGAAAACATTTATCATTTCTGGCGTGACATTGGCATATTTCTTTGAAGTTTTAGTTTTCAGCGTCCGTACCCTACGGCAACACACTGCTTCAATAACTTCAAGATTTCTTTAGCAGGTAAGTACTAATTAACAGGTTCACACCTCGTCACCAGTTCCTTTGTTACACAAATCTCCAAAATCGTCTGTGCAGCAAATTTTGCTCTTTAACTTCATCCAGAAATTTATTGTAAACGTCCCTGATCATTCCATTGTAGTGACTCTCTTTTTCAACCTCCAAACGAAGAATTTGTAACAGAAAACGTTCCTCCTGCCACGCTCTCTCCGCATCCCATTTGACTTTGTTTATCCGTTACTCATTATGAAAACGAAAAAATTAGTAATCACAATTAATAACCAAATACAACAAACGAAAACGAAAACGACACTATATTTGTCTACTGACTGAGGGAAAACCAAGTCCTACCAAGAATCCAAACACTTGCAGGTCTAGACATTAACATGTAACCAAATAGAATAAATAGAAGCGAAACCACCACAAGAAATGCGCGAACCGTTTTACCGCGTGCAGGTCCAAACATTCACAAAAACACTTTTAACTGATTAATTTTTTTTTAAATTATTTATTGCAAATTTACAATCTACTCAAGGAAACTACACAGTAATAAATAAATAGGATGATATTGTTGCAAGTGGCTTGAGTTGGGCACCATCCATTGACGGGTCACCAGGATTATTCAGTCAGATCTTTGGGCCATTGTCTTTTTAATCTTCTGTTAACTAGCTGATGTGGTAGAGATCAGCTATTAATTGATTGTTATGGTTTAAGGTGCGGTCACGGTTATTTCTGGCTGTGGATTTGATTACTTCGTTGACGTATGCGATTCCAAAGTCATTGTGGAGGGTGTGGTTTCTGATGAACCACTCAGCATTAGCTATTGATAGCAGAATCTTAGATTGGAATGCTTGAAGGATTTTGGTGTTTGGGGGTTTGCTGCAATCCCATAGCTCAATTCCGTATGTCCATACGGGTTTTAGGATGACTTTATAAAGCAATAGTTTGTTATTCAAGGTCAGTTGTGATTTTCTCTCAATTAGCCAGTACATCTTTAGTGCTTTTAGATTGAGTTGTTGGTGTTTAGCTTTTGTGTGAGCTTTCCATGTCAGCTTTTGGTCTAAGTGAAGTCCGAGATATTTCACTTCAGTTTTAATTGGTATGGGCATATTGTTAATGGTAACTTGGGGACAGGCACTTCGTCTAGTTGTAAATGTTATTTGTGTAGACTTGTCACCATCCACTTTTATGCTCCACCGATCTAATCAAGTTTGTAATAGGTTTAGATGTATTTGTAGTTTCTCCGATGCTCTGATAGGATTTGGATCTAATGACATTATAGCTGTCTCATCAGCGAAGATGGCAATTAATGTGTCGTTTGTGGTTGGGACATCTGATGTATGTAGAAGATAAAGGAAAGGTTATTTTATAGAGTAGTCCATAATGCCACACCTTGTCGAAGGCCTGTTGGATGTCTAAAAACACAGAGGCACACACTTATTTTCCCTCAAGGCTATTTAGAATGTAGTTTACAATCCTATGACATTGCTGGGTGGTAGAGTAACTTGATCAGAAACAAAACTGTATGTAGTGGGATTATTTCATCGATTGGTGTGGTTTCATCAATTATGTGTAGCCAGAGCCGCTCAAATATTTTAGATAGTTATGGTATAGGGCTGATTGGCCTGTATGAATTGGTCTATTGCGGAGGCTTTCCAGATTTGGGTATCATAATAATTTGCGTATTTCCACTGCCCGGGGAAGATGGACATAATGAACATACGATTGAATATTGTAGTGATGAGAACTATTGCTTTTCTCGGAAGATGTTTAAGTACTTTACCAACTATGAGGTCATATCCTAGTGCTTTATATGAGTTTGTTAACTTTATTTCTCTGTAGACCTCAGCTGGAGAGAACGATCTCAGGGGAAGGGACAGTTGGCCAGGCGAGTTGAGGAATTTTTCAACTTTAACATCAGTATTTAAGTTATGTGTTGGATATGGTCTGAAGACTTGGGCAAGGTATTCTCCAAATGTATTTGTTTTTTCGACGTTAGTACGGGCCCAACTTCCATCCGGTTTTCTTAATGGTGGTATTGATAATGTTGGTCGTTTAAATTTCTTAGTTGCCTAACTAATTAACTGCACTGAACCGTAGTTTTAACTAAAAAAACTGTAAATAATTGAAAGTCTGTCAACTTCTTCAGGCAAATTCAGTTTTGCCTAAAATCTCTTAGTGGATTCTAGTATTGACCACTTAATACTAGTATTCACGAAAGACCTTTGTTAAAACTAATTCTGACCTGAGAAATCCGATTTTAACTGATTTCGGGTTTCCACGGTAACAAATATCAACGGAAAAAAGCGAATCTTTAAAATACCCGTGGCATCATTATGAATATTACCAAATATTCTCACTGTTAAACTTGGGCTCAGAACCACGGGAAGTGTAAACACTCCTACTCCAGAAAAGATTTACTGGGCAGAATACCTCGCTGCTTTGCCATTACCTTACGAGGGAGAACGACCGTTCAAAATCCGATGTTCCGGTACTGGGAATTAAACCCAAGACGTTCAGCGTTGAAGTCTGATGCGTTAACCTCCAGCCCACGGCCGCCTCTAATATAAGTTACCGGTAGCAAAAACCGAAACACAGACATAAACTTACGGATAAGTGTTTATCTCATTCAAAACCTAAATCTGGCAAATACGGAAACAAACAAAAATTTTGCAAAAACATTAGTCAAATGCTAAGACATCTGTATCTCTGTATAGTCCTAGCCTGCTACAAAGTTTTTGAATTAATAACTAAACGGAAGAAGATTCATATATTTGATAAAGACTCCATTCTGAGTGCTGTAATTAATATTGTGGACGAATATGGAACGCAATGCGATGACTTCCCAGCCCCAGGAGATAAACACGTGTCATAGTTCTAGAGCTAAGAAGACACTTACAGATATTTTAGTTCCAAGAGATTGTGTACGTGTCGACGTTTTTCGTAAAATCATTAAAATGAATTGTAGTAAAAATAGTAAAAATGTAAAGGTAGTTCAAAATTGCCCATGGCGACTCCATGTCTTCCATTCCACTCAGCTCATCCAGATTCAACACATTTCGTGCTATTTACGAGTCTAACATGCCCGAACCTTGAAATAGCCCATGACCCAACTATAACTAATAAGCCACAAGCATCCCGGGAAAGTGCAGTCCTCATCATTCGAACCTGATCTACTTTGGTAGAATAACTCCGAAGCAACGCCCAGTGGCCTCTACTGCGGTTCCCTGTAATAAATATCGAGGTAAAGATAAAGCACAATAAGGTTCTTTAGATTCTCCGTAAGCTGTTGGTCTTCGGCCCTTTCACGAGGATCTTCGTTTAACTGACTTGGAAAGCTAGGGCACACTTATATTGATTTGCCCTATGCATGGTAACAATCGCGATTTTCTTCCTGTAAGCATTTTCCGCGAACCCTCCCATTAGTAATAGTAATATTTTGGAATTATAGAAAACCTAGGTTCCTTGTATGTCTCGAGGTAAGGTTAGTATTGTAATGGTTTCAGTTACCATGACATTGCAAAAAGGGCAATGTTTTGAAGAGACTAGTAAGAGCAGTGGTATTCCCAGCTATGATCTATAGCTATACAATAAAATGAAGAAGCGCACAGAATAGTTTTTTGTGTAATACACGCTGCACTTTCATTGACAGAATAATTGCAGGTATCTTATGTCAACGATTATGAGAACAACCTAAAACAATTATTGATAGTCTAGGAAAGAATAGGACAAAGGAAACCTACTGAGGGATGGCTACCCTACAAGCTACAAAAGAGATTAACACAATTTGACTAACTATATGTGAAACTTACCTGTTCATCATAACGTACATATCCATACAGATTATGGGAGCTATTTTTATGCACTTAACAAATAATACAGCTGAGTAATAATTTTTAAAATCATTCGAAAATCTGGAAAATAATATTTACATTCTTATATATAGTGATTTTTAAAAGTCCTGCATTAGCGAAACGCATAATTGGATTTAAAGTAAAACACACATGTTACGCATAATTTTCCTAATACTTTCAACTATTTACTTTTAATTACTATACCACTGTCACTATCGGTAATTATCTTCATAAAAGTGTACAAAATAGAGCAAACTAGTTTGTGTTGCTGGATTCTGATTATCTATTTATACATTTATTCGTTCATTCAAGTATAAATAATTAGATAATTTGTAAGTCGTCTAGCTTTTTTGCAAAGCATACTAATGATAATATGAGGTACGAGCACTAGAACCAATTCAAGACGTTCGTTCCCTAAATCATTTAAATAATTGTTAACAAACATTAGGAAACCAATCGCCGTTCTGGTTTGGGTTTGCGTGCCTTCTCAGCAGTTGCTGAACCACGGTTCTAGGTCATTTGCTCGCCACCACTTGCTCGTCGCCGTTTGCTCGCTGGGGAAGATGCTCGCCAGGACATTTGCTCGGCAGCAAACTTTCTCGCAGTACTAAGTATAACTGCACCAACGCATTAAAACTAGTTTGTATTTTATTACACACGTTTGTTTGTAAAATAATTTAGCGTATCTTGTGCTACATAATTAAAACCTTTACTTTTATTTTCAGATACCAGCGTAATAGTTTTTGACAGTTCAAGGAAATATTCGTTTATACATCAGAAGTTGTTTCTGCCAAAATGTGTATCTACTCGTGCGTGTGGTCGTGAATATCATGAAAACGACTGTCTCTGTCTCATAATCTAGACTCTAGATTATGACACAGAAACCTCTAGATTCTAGAGGTTTCTTAAATATATATAAAATTCAATAAATTTTGATCAAATTTTGGAATTGGACCATCTCAACTCCAATAATACCATCTTAAATAACCCCAGGATAAAGCCAATTGTTTCTCCCAAACTCTCCAAAACATCCACCAAGTCCCTGAAGATCCCTCGTTTAATCAACGCTTTTTCAACCAAATCACTCGCTCCACCGCCCATTTTCGTTTAAATCCCCCCAACGACCCACTTCCCGAAAATGACTTTCTGATGGACCCCACTAACCCCGAAGAGATCCGATCCCTCATTAAAGCCCTAAAAAATACCAAAGCACCCGGCACCGACCAAATAAAACCTCTACTTCTTAAAAACCTTCCCGATTCAGCCACCGATGCCCTTTCAACAATATACAACTCTTGTCTGCAAATTTCGTACTTTCCCATTTCATGGAAAAACGCCTCCACAATCATGATCCACTAACCCGGCAAAGACCCCAAAAACCCCACGTCTTATAGACCCATTTCTCTTCTCAACATCATGGGCAAAATCCTAGAAAGAATCATGGCCTCCCGCCTCAGAGAAACCCTCGAATCGAATAATCTCCTCCCCCCCGAACAGTTTGGCTTTCGAGCTCATCGATCCACCACAAACTCAATCATGGAACTTCACACCGACTCGAACAAAAATGCCAACCTGAACCGATGTACGCTCGCCGTTTTTCTCGACATAGAGCGTGCATTCGATAAGGTTTGGCACGACGGTCTTATCCACAAATTAATCGCCCTCAATCTCAATCCCGCCTTCATCAAACTGGTGGACTCATTTCTAAACAACCTCTCCTGTAAAGTTGAAGTCCAAAACTCATTTTCTTTCCCTGCCCACCTCCACTCCGGCCTCCCCCAAGGAGCAGTTCTATCCCCCCTACTCTACATCATATACTCCCACGGCTGTCCAGTCACAGATCCAGCCACAACCAAAACCAGGCTTTTCGCCGCCGACATCGTCATCTGGTCCTCCCAACGCATTTCTGAATTAGCCTCCCGAGAAATCCAAACAGCCCTCAATAGAATCCACACTTGGACCTGGCACCCCAACATGTGCAGCAATCCACGTTTCGAACCCCATTTCATCACTCTTTCCATCAACAATCATCCAATCCCCCTCTCAAACCAAGCAAAATACCTTGGATTCACATTTTCTCAAACCTGCTCTCTACTTCCAGACCTCCGGGAAACCCTTAAAAAAGTTCGCAACCGATCCAACTTGCTCCGTCGTATCCAAGGACGCTTTCAAGGTTGAAATTCTCGCAACCTCCACCACACTTACAACACCTTCATCCGTCCCATAATCGCATACCGTGCCCTCATCTACGCCTCCCTCCCGCCTCGTGCCCTAGGCAACTCCGCCAATGTGAACGACAGATTTTCCGTCGAATTTTCCGGTTAGACTTCCGATACCCCAGCATACTAATTCATGAAAACCCAGGCATCACTCCTATCTGCCGCCGCCTCCAAAAACTTCAAAAGTCCTACATCACCCGCACCCTCAACGGCAATAATCCCTTAGCCGGAGCAACCCTCCGAATTTCTCCCAGACGCCACAACCGAATCCCCCGAAAACCCCGCAGGAAACTGAAACACTCCCCCACAGCCCTCTTATCTAGTCTGTATCCAGATCTCCCAGACGACCTCCTCGATCTTGTCGAAAACACCCCCCTCACAATGCGGTGAGCATTGTTAAAACTCACAGTCCATACTACACCACCTCTTATTTAATTTACAGATACCATCCCAATGCAAGAACCACAGAAGCAAGAACTCAATTCACACGCCCAGAAGCAGCAGCAAGAACCAACAAGAAGGAAGGAAGGAAGCCCAGGGTTGAAGAGGACCAAATCCTACAACGGCCCACCCACACAGGACATCATTAATAACTAATATATATATATATATATATATATATATATTGCCATGATATTTATGTTAAATTAATCTAATTATTATTAAATATATGTTAAATGTCTTTATAATTCCTTAAACTAAACAAAGAATGCCATCGGAAGGTCTTGTAGATATGTAAAAAGGATATTTATTATGTTAATTTCCATATGTTCACCTGAAATGTAGTTTAGGTAGATTATTTATGTCCTAATTAATAATAATTAATGAAATATTATAGTCAAAAAAGTCTTTATAAACCTGATTATGATAAAAAGTGTTTCCGATACTTTTTACGATGCTTCAATTTAGGAATTCTATTACGCCATGTATGATTTGGTAGTGTTTGACTATTTGTAATCCTGTGGGGTGATTTGTTACTCGTTGTGGTTGATGATGTAGATCTCTTTGAACTGTAACGGAGCCCTATAATTCAATAATAGTAATTAATTTATGTAAATAATTTAAATGTATATAATTTTACTACAACATGTTTTGTATAAGCCAAATTAGTTGAAGACTGTACCTAGGAAGGTTTTTGTTAGGTTTGTTTGATAATTTGTGTTATTTGTGTGGATATATTTGTGTTTGATTAAATTTTGAATTTTTAGGTTATGAGGTAGTATTTAGTTATTTACTTCGAATAGATTGGATTTATAGGATGTTTATGTGTTGCTTAACTTGTGTTGTAATCGTAGAATTGTGTTAAATGTGTTTTTATTAGGTATAGGAATAATTTTAGTTTATTTAACAATATTTTGAAAAATGTAAAATTTGTGTAATTTTGAATATTGGCTTGTGGGATGTCTATTTATAGATATTAATTCAGGGATTCTGAATCTGGAATTAGTTTTTTGATAGGTTTAGGCATAAGCTTTCTATCCATAATTTAAATTTATTTATTAACGCTTCACTAGTTTTTGTTTTGAAAATTCCGTTCTTCATTTTATTATGTTACCTGGTTACGATTCGATTTTTGTCAGAATTTCAGAGGTATCTGGCAGAAAATAATTGCTTCAGTACCTATATGGCCATCGAACTGGGTGCACGCTTTTTTCTTATTAGTGCTTAAATTTTATTGTAATGTAATTTTGAATCTCAAAAATGAGGTTAAGTTTGTTTGTTTATGAAATGTCAAAGTGAATTATATTACTACAACTATAATTGTGGGTTAATAATTACAAATGTGTGTGTGTAATAATAATAAATAAGTTACCATATTTAAATTGATTCAAGTGTGTTTTCTTTGAAAAATTTAACTGAAAAGAAATGAGCATAAAAATAAAATTTCTTTTATTCATTCCTTTAATATAATAATAAAAACGTATAAAAAAAGAACTTACCGTAATTAAATTGGAACATTTGAGTGTAATTAATACAGTGCTTCTGAGATTTATTCCACTAAACTTTAAATTTGCGTA
>JABXWE010016986.1:0-25890 GCA_014611495.1 Limonius californicus | reverse complement strand
GTATTGTGATGAAAAGTAGAATATTCGTTTTTCGACATTTGTCAAAATGCTTCATGTAATGTCGGCCTACTAATTAAATTCTCCATAAATGCAAAGACATCGTCAACGTTGCCAAGTATAATATTCTTTAAGTGTCTCGTGTGAGGAAACTAAGCACTATAGGAAGTTCGTGTTAGTGTTTTTGAGGACTGTATTTCTTACAGAAGAGTGCTACCTGAAGCTTTTAAGGTATTTAAAGGACACCCTGTATCTTTGTTGGGAGTTACTTCTACTTCAAAACCTACATAAGACCTTAGATATTCCGTTAACTGCCCTCAACACGTACATTATACGTTGCTTTAGTAAAGACGTCCCTCACATCCGCGGACACTGCTTGAAATTTATCTATCTACGTAGAACATTATTATCTTCTTCAGAAATTCAACCTGACTTTTTGAGAACTTCCTTGAACTTCCATACCAACACAGGACCTCAAAATATTCCTCTGACTTCCTCATCATGTATATCATACTTCATCCTAGAAAAGGACTTCCCATATTTCCCCCGAGCATTGTTCGAACATCACCTGCTAAAGTAGAACATCCCTAGTTTCTTCAGAATTTCAACTTGACTTTTTCGGTGTTTTCTTGAACTTCCATACCAACACAGGACCTCAGAATATTCCTCGGGCTTCCTCCTCATGTATATCATACTTCATCCTAGAAAAGGACTTCACTATTTCCCCCGGGCATTGTTCAAACATCACCTGCTAAAGTAGAACATCCCTAGTTTCTTGAGAACCTCAATTTGTGACTATTTGAGGACTTCTCTCAACGAGTATATTATACTACGTCCTTGTAAAGGACTTCCTCCTGGGTATTGTTTGAACATCGGATATTTAATCAGAATAATCCGATTACTGATCCGAACTTCTATTTAATTTTGTAAGGAATTACTCCAACTTCAAAACCTATATAAGACCTTATGGATTCCACGAACTGCCTTCAGCACGTATATTACTCCCCTAGGAGCAAAGGACGTCCCATACATCATCAGACATTGCTTGCAATTTAACTACCTACGTAGAACATCCGTAACTTCTTCAGAAAATCAATTTGAGTTTTTGATGACCTTGAACTTTTACACCAACACAGGACCTCAGAATATTCCTCTGACTTCCTCATCATGTATATCATACTTCATTCTAGTAAGAGAGTTCCCATATTTCCCCCGGGCATTGTTCGAACATCGCCTGCTTAAGTAGAACATCCGGATTATTTATCTAGAACTTCTACTTATCTTTGTTGGGAGTTACTTCTACTTCAAAACCTACATAAGACCTTAGATATTCCGCTAACTGCCCTCAACACGTATATTATACGTCGCTTTAGTAAAGATGTCTCTTACATCCCCGCACATTGCTTGAACTTAACTACCTACGCAGAACTTTCCTAACTTTTGCAGAAATTCAACTTGACTTTTTGAGGACTTCCTTGAACTTCCCTACCAACACGGTACCTAAGAATATCCCTCTGACTTCCTCCTCATGTATATCATACTTCATCCTAGAAAAGGACTTCACATATTTCCCCCGGGAATTGTTCGAACATCACCTGCTAAAGTAGAACATCCCTAGTTTCTTCAGAATTTCAACTTGACTTTTTTGAGGTTTTCTTGAACTTCCATACCTACACAGGACCTCAGAATATTCCTCTGACTTCCTCCTCATGTACCTATATCACACTTCATCCTAGAAAAGGACTTCACATATTTCCCCCGGGCATTGTTCGAACATCACCTGCTAAAGTAGAACATCCCTAGTTTCTTCAGAATTTCAATTTGACTTTTTCGGGGGTTTCTTGAACTTCCATACCAACACAGGACCTCTGACTTCCGCATCATGTATATCATACTTCATCCAGTAAGCGACTTCCCATATTTCCCCAGGGCATTGTTAGAATATCCTCTGCTTAAGTAGGACATCCCGATTATTCATCTAGAACTTCCATTTGACTTTTTCAGGAATTACTTCAACTTCGAAACCTAGTAGGTTAATGTATGTGAATTTATAAGATAAAAAAGAACTATGCAAGCGTTAATTTGTTTGGGTAATCAGGAGTCTATCAATCAGCTGCACGCCGAAGAAAACCCTATTGATTTATCGATATGCATATTTAATTGTTTCAACTAAAGTGATTAGTTTAAATTTATTCCTTCGTGTTTGTTGTATAGTTTGGACCGCAGTTAAAATATAGAACCGTATAAGTTTATTTATGCATTGTTCTTAATTTTTTTGCTACATCTTCGTGTCATGTTAGTAGAGAAAGTTTAAATCAAAGTTGCGGTAAACTCGAAAAAAGAGACTTTCCTATAAGATAACGCACAGTGTTATAAATGGTTACTAATTACAATCTTAGCAATTTTAGATTTTAGATAAATTAGGGTCGATGTAAACGAAGAAAGAAATGTTGTCTTAACAACCACTCGCATTTACGATTTATTTGACCAAATCGGGATCACTTGTTATATTACTGTTAAACATCTTATTTCAAGTAAAAAATGCGCATAATTATGTTGTCAGTTTACACGGTTGTCAACCTATTTTATTCATCATCTTGTATACGATTATTAAACAAACCCACTGAATATAATAACAGTTATAATTACTAACATTAATAGAACTTAATCGCCTTATAAAAATAACATTTATTGTTTAAATGCGAAAAGGAAAGCCACTCACATGCACTGTGTTATTGAATGTGAATAAGCAAGCACTCACTGGCACATTATAAATGCAATATCTAAAAACCGTCACACCATACTGATACGCATTGTAAGTGACACTTACCGATACTTCTGGAGGGGCATACGGTGGAGGATGGTGGGAGGGTGCAGCTCCCTGGCTGTATTGGGGCTGCATCAGGTACTAAAAATACGAAACATTAGTGAAATTGTTGGTAAATATCGGCCGGAATGTACTGTTAATCAAAGCTATCCAACGGAGTACACGTAGTCAGTTTAAATATTTGCTGTCGCATTTTAGCAAGTGCTCGACTAGTCGTTTTATGAATACTTAGTAGTATGTAGATGAATTATCAAGATAACGCTAATGAAGTGAGATAATTTCGTTTTTTTTTTAATATTGTGCGAACACACACTTTCTTATGTTAACCGGTTAACAATAACTCAAATAAAATGGAGTCTTAAAATACAGATCCGTTAGGTCCAAATCTAACAGCTAACAAAAATTATTTTCCTAAGACCTGTATGAGACAGCACAGAATTTTGTACAAAATTTTGTTCAAAGTGTTTTTACAAAATTCTGTGCCGTGTCATACAGCAAAATTTTATATAAAATTCTGTAGCTCGTGCTCTAAAGTCTACAGAATTTTGTTCAGAAACATTGTCAAATCGATGCGCAAACGAGCACTTTTTAGTGTTCATCAATGATCACAGAGGGCAAAAACGTAAATGTTTTACCACCTAAAATTTCTCAACGTTAGCCATTCTATACAAACTTAATATAACTTATAAACAAAAAAAAACCTTCCCGAAAACGCAAAATCAATACAAGCCGCGAAAATATAAACAACATTTGACGTTATGTAAACAAAAGTGAACAATTATTATTAAACCTTGATAGATTTCTACCTTGTCTATAGTAGCATGATTATTTTGACAGTTCTCGCACAGATGTCAACGTAATTTGCATCTATTTGCGCATGCTCACAGACAGAATGTTGTACAAAATTCTGTGCCGTGTAATAAGTGTTTTGCAGAATTTTGTACACAATTATGTTGAAAATTATGAACTAAACTTTGAACAAAATTTTGTACAGAATTCTGTGCCGTGTGTCATACACACCTAACACTTAGTTTTTTCCATATTTTTTAAATATATAATTTTTTACCACAGTTTGCATTAAAAAAACATTGTTTTGTGACAAATGTATTCGCTGACCCACCAACAATTTTTAGTAACTTAGAAAGATATTTAGTTTTAACTGAAAAAATGTATATAGAAAACAATACCGAGTAAAAATTATTTCTAAGAATGGATAAAAATGATTTCTCTGATGGAGATCTATTGGTTAACAAGAGGTGGCGCTGATTCTTCGTATATGAACTAAAAGAGTATTGGAAATGTTAGCTAATACACGATTCCATGTCAAAACACTCCAGTTTAATTACTATAAACACATAAGTTACTAAAATTAAGGTTGGAGGGAGATATCTAATTGATTTAACACCGGTTATACATTATCACACGATCGTACGACAGTTGGACCTCAATATTCCATGATTAAGAGGGAGAGTTGGAAATAACAGAACAAAGGTCCTAAATTAAGAATAAGAAGAATGTAATGGTAACGCGTACATTCATGCATCGCATCTGGTGCCTAGCCTTCAACCCCGTTGAAATGTTAACAATGATTTATCAAGTTATGAAAGACTAATATACTGTTGCTTTAAACAAAATAATAAATCTACAGTTGGTGCCGAAGCAATTAAATAACGCACTTCAACGTTAATTTTGCTAAGTTAACGTGTTAAATAGGGATATATCCAGATAAAATCGTGTGTTAGCTAAGATTTCCTTTATATATTTGTCCACTAAAATCACATTCATTCGTTCATACGTTTCGAATCGCATTTTTTATGAATCAGAAATACATTTAAAAAATTATTTTAAAGTAATTATAATACCCTACTAACACAGTTGATATTATCTTCATGAAAATTAGTCATCTTGTTTTCTATTAAATGTAATTATTTATTTTGACGCTTTACGACAGAAACTATTGAACCCATAGTGTACTTATTGAGGAAGACAATCCTAGCGCCTACTCATTATTGTTTCTGCTGCTGTTTTTTCATCATCTATGTAGTTTAACCGCTGAGTTGTACAGCTTAACATGAGTTCCGCACCAAGGGAAGTACAAACACTTCCACTCCAGAAAAGATTGTTTAGGCAACATACTTGACCAAACTTCGCCTTACGAGAGATAACTGTCAGTAAAAATTCCTACGGCAAATAGAACCGCAGCGACCTCTAGCAAATGGCCATGAACATAGCATAGAGGCAGAAGCTATGATACCTTGACGTTATAATATAATAAGGCTATAAATCGCGTGTAGGCGCAACAGATGTCAATGTTTTTATTTCAAACGCAATGTATATTAAGATTTATTTTATAAGATATACAGGGTTGCAAAACTGGAATGCACACATTATAAGAAATTACAAACGTTCATTTTTTAATTAAAACTTGTTTTATTATATATTTTTTCAATGATCGCGCCATTTTGGTTGGGTAAGGCAAGTAATTTGATTATTATTGGAAAACTTATTGTGCACTCTCTACAATAGTGTACGAATTGGTTGGAGTAAATAAGAAAAAAAATTGAAATATATTGTAATTAAATATCAAAATAGCTTGTACTATTTTTTTCATACGTCACTTCATACTGTATCATTTTTTCAAGATTACAATTTGCACAGTTTTTTTCATAGAGGAGCGTTGGGGCAATACATATGTGCGACTCTGTATAATATTGTCCTGAATTCACTGGTATGAAATATAAAAAAATAATAATAATGGCGAGAGAGTCTGCAAGGCCAGAGCTCCCATATCCTTGCTCTCACACCCGGTTGTCGCGTGCATCACCGCATTAGACAACAGCATTATTACCCCTTGTTCATTCGAACGCAGGTACTCAAATATATAAAGCGACTGGGAAGGCAGTTTTAAATACGATACAAAACATTAACCCCTGCAAGAATTTGGGAATGCAAACCGAGTTGTTTAGGAGTAGCTTAGCGAAACTAACACCATTCTTCCCGTTATAATATTTATCTACTATTATTATTATTAGTATTAAATGAACGGTGTTATTCTGTTTGGGTTACTGGTGAACATCTCGGTCTTGCTGTTGATACATCAAGTCAATATATTTTTTTCAAACTCCTATATAATACCGCGCTCAAAATAAAATTATTTACCACACAAATATATTATACAAGGGAGTCTTGGGACAATACAAACAATACAAATGTAAGATTCTGTATAATTTTATCTTGAATACAGTGATATTACGTATATGGAGTTTCAAATAACATACAAAATATTAACCCCTGCAAGAATTTCAACTTTGGTCTTCTGAACGCAACTCAAGATGTTTATAAGTAGTTTAGATAAACTAACACCGTTCTTCCCATCGTAATAGGCATCTAAATGTTTCAAATTTGGGAGGGCTATGAACATTGTTTGCATGTCGAGATGGTTAGGAGTAGTTTAGACAAGATAACACCATTCTTCTCGTTATAATATGTATCTAGTATTATTATCATTAAAGGAACGGTGTTAGCTTGTATAGGATGATATTGGTAAGTATCTCGGACTTGACGTCGGTATACGTAGTTAATATTTTCGTTTTAAACTTCCATGTTATAATACTGTAATCGAAATAAATTTATTTATCAAAAAAACATTACATATGAGAGCTTTGGGACAATCCATATGTGCAACTCGGTATAATATTATCCTGAATACAGATATATTACATATAAGGAGTTTCAAATAACATACAAAATATTAATCCCTGCAAGAATTTCAACTTTGGTCTTCTGAACGCAACTCAAGATGTTTATGAGTAGTTTAGATAAACTAACACCGTTCTTCCCATCGTAATATGTATCTAACATGTGATCAAAAAGTCTCTAAATTAGGGAGGGTTATGAAAACTGTTTGCACGTCTTACATTGAACTATAAACAAATGCCAATTTAAACAAGTGTAAAATTAAAATAATTTATTCACCGGTTAAAATCTGTTTAATCTGGTTGTTGTAATAAATGTCTTTATTTGTTTACTTTTTAAAATGCGTTTTATTGCGACGAGATACGCTTTGAGGTTAAGCTCACTCTCCGTGTGTTTATATTCGAAGAAATAAATACAAGGTACGTAACATGACAGCTACGGCATGCCTTGTAGCATTCACAACCAACCCTAATTTGAAAATTTTATGATCGCTAGTTATTATTATCATTTTTAAACGAATAGTGTTAGCCTGTATATGGTACTGGTATGTATTTCGGACTCAAGTCGGTACACCAAGTTCATATTTTTGTTTTAAGCTCCTATATAATGCCATACTCACAAAGAAAATATTTAAAACGACAGTATACAGGGGAGCCTTGAGACAATACATATTGTGATTCTGTGTATTTTTATTCTGAATACACTGATATTACAAATATTGAGTTTTATATAAGGTACACAATATTAAGACGTGCGAGAATTTGAAGTTGGGTCTTCTGAATGCAAGCCAAGATTTTTAGGAGTAGCTTAGACAGACTAACACCGTTCTTCCCGTAATTATATGTTTCTGTCATTATTATTATTATTAAACGATCTCGGCCTTGAAATCATAACGGTAAGTTCATATTTTTGTTTTAATCTCCTATGTATTTAATATCATATTCAAAATAAACTTATAAAAAAACTTTATACAGAGTGTTACACTAAAATCATACAGCAAGAATTGAAAATCTAAATTAATTTGTTTCAGTTAAAAAATGGAGTTGACCCTGATAACGGCGGCACTTAGTAGTGCAAGCGCCCTTTTGGCTGATTATAAGAAATGTTTCAACATCATCTTTTGCATTTTTTTTGAGCAAAATGCGAAAAATAATGAAAAATGTCTTCAACAAGAGTTTCTACTTGAATCTAACTTCTAGATTAAAATAGAGGAGGAATATGAAATGTGGTCCGATCGGCCGCGTGGTCGAACCCCAGCTGAGGCGACCGTATTTCACTTAGTTAAGTTTAGGGTGCATGTTGCACGAATTGCTAGTATGTAAGGGACGCCTGCACCCCCCTGAAGTAATACAAAAGCGGTTCTGGGGGGAGGGGGAGGACGGTAGTATGAATGAAGAGAGAAAAAAAAGATTAAAATAGAGGAGTACAAAAAATATATACAGTTTTAGTTTTAAAATTCTACTGACCAGTACAAATTTGTATCGTCAATCTAAAGAGTTCTTAGTTTGAACAGTTCAAATAAAACATCTTGTATATTTTGTAGAAACGGCAATGAAGAATTTTGAAATGCAAATGGCGGTGGAATCTTCGATGATTTTGTTATTAGTTTAAGGTTGATAGAGCTACTTACTGCAAGTTAGCGAATATACAATTTTGGAAAACGAACCGTATTTAGAATTTTTTCTGTGAAGGGCCTTAAATAGAACTTTGTTCCATTGTTCCTCTGTCTTGGCGTGGATATATTGGTATATTTGATTGTGTAAAGTTTAATACAAGGAAGGAGTCGTGTACATGGGAGACAGTGATTGCACCGGTTCATTTCCTTTTCACGACATATAGTCAAAAGCCCCGTTATTATTATCAGATATACTTGATTGTGTAAAGTTTAATACAAGGAAGGAGTCGTACACGTGGGAAATAGCGATTGCACCGGTTCACTTCCTTTTCAATACATACAGGCCAACGCCATTAGAATACAATTTCAGTGGCATCTTGCCGAATTCATCTTTTAGACCAGTCTGTAATGTCGTTACTATTTCTTAATGGTTAAGGATCGATATATCCATGGTTTGCTTTTCGAGTTAATATCCGTTGCTGTCGAGTATCTAAACAAGAAAGTTGTTCACTATCAAACTATGTTTCATAATACCGACAATAAATAAAAGTGTCTACTGAAATAGGTCATCACCAAAATGTTGCCTGGCATAACTACACTAAATATTTTAGTTTGACAATTTGTTTATTTATAATAGACAATCGCCACCGAATAATACCTGAGCCAGAGGCTCTGATTATGCAAAATGATTAATATAAAAGCCACACGTAAGGTTTGAAGGACTGGTTAGAAATACCAAAGTCCAGAGGTTCAACAACATGTACTAATTAACACAAATTTGTCATTGGTAAAGAATTTCGGATTTGAGTTTCGTTTTATTTCCTCAATTATGGGGCACAGATTATAACGCCGCACACATCGTAATACTTCACATGGCCATTCAATGTAATCGTTTAAGCAATTGCCGAACTCATATGATATAATATATTAACCTGCTCGTTTGAATGTTGCCTTGTCGTCAGAGAGAAGCGACAACAATTGTCACATAAATATAGTTTGTGTGTTTGTTATTAAGACAAAAATTCAAGGTATAGGTTTTTTTTATTTTGTAGTTATTAGAGCATCCAGAATTAATTGACGCTGTTAATTAATGAGCCAGTAATATGAAACAATGAAGCAAATAGTTGAAGCGATAACCACCTGAAGAGATAATGACTCACTGCTAATTTGCTTATCGAATGATATGTTGGCTGATAGCGCCGAAGGTATGCCTGGTATAATAGATCTTGAACTGTGACTCAAAAGTACTTTTCTGTATGTGTTATTATGTACGGCAATAGTAGCTCAGTATAGTAATCGCGAGAATGTTTGAGCTTGAGAAATACAAAACGAAAATAATAATCCGAACCCGGAAAGGGAAATTGTTCTAGTAACCTTAAATTCCAAATTTTGGAAGGAATCTTGTAGGACATCTTAAACCAATTTTTTTTGCCAAGTCTGTATTAGAAATTAAGGTGATTATCAGTTTTAAAGCAAATTTAAGGCTACATTTTAAGTTATTCAACGAATAAAAACACTTTGCAAAACTATTTTTGCAATATTTCATGAAAACCACTCACTTATATTTGTTGAAATTTCATGCTAGCCCGCGATGGTTTACAAATTTATTTTTTATTCATACCCGAAACTCCAATGTCAGGCCTTACCCAGCCATAGACGATTTTGGGAAGCACTGGATTATAGTAATTTGCAAAACTACAAGCAAATGTAAATGTGACACTTATATTGTGCATAACATATGAGGTAGCAAAGAATATACTACTGAAAGGTGCATAAATAACGATATTTAAATATCCATGGAAACTCTTGAAATATTTCATTATTCGCCTAGCTTTCCTTGTTCCAAGAAACTAGTTTTAAAACTACACCCATGTTCATTTCATCCCTTAAGGAGCACCCTCGACTTCCTCAAACAACCGATAAACCGAATTTCGAAAAGTCAAAACATTTCGCCATTCCACTGAAGTTAATTATTCTTCTATTATTGGATTTTTCAATACTTTGATTACTCATAATGGCCTGATGAGTACTGGCGGTAAATACCTTATGTAGCAGTGTAGGTTGTTTAAACGATTCTCAATAACTGTCGAATATGGGTACTATAGAAACAATAGACCCAATTTGCTTCCTTCGTAAAATTTCAAGGTCTGTAAAATTCAATATTCAAAATTTGTACTACTGGTCGTTTTTTAAGCTATTTAAGAGCTTGCAATATCTACGTCTCGGTGAGGTAAACTACTTCCAGAAATAGATTGGTTCTTAGGAATTACAATTTTAATATTCCTCCAAGATAATTAAATTTTTGAAAAAAAAAACCTTGACTTTTTTAAATTTTACAGAACAGTAAGAGGTTGAGAAGATCTACAAAACTTCTTAGAACTGATAGTCAAAATCTTGTTTGAAAGTTGTTTCTGTTAATTTGCAAGTGTACGAATGCGTACGAAGGTGTTTGCACCTGTATCTGTTTATTTTCCTGTATGTTAATAAAACATTAATAGTGTTCTGTAATCTTGCTCAGGTTACGGACATTGTACTGAGGCGGTTCCAATCATTTTTTGTAATTTATTATGCTATGGTTTGGTTTTCTCCTACAAATGTCTTGATAACTTGAAATCTGGATCATCATTTGAGAATCATTTTTCAATCTTCGTTTCTTACACTTTAATATTTTACTTCTTAACAGTTACGAATAATTATTTAAGGTATGTTTTACTCTAGAAATAGCATTCTGAAAATGTAAATGTTGATAGGTATGCGTGATCGCGGGCGTTTGTTGTAGTGCTGCTATCTTATAAACTCCTAGAACGTTAATTCAAATAGGCAAATTGTTTGAAATGTGGGAAAGAGTACGCGAAGTGTTTTAATGGTGTTTTTTTGATTTCCATTTACCATTTACTATTTGTCTAATTCCCTTTGCGACTTTATTGGATGGGCGTTACATTAACATGATTTCGTAATTGTCAGTTCTATTTTATGACACGATAAAATGAACATGATATTCCAACAAAAGAAAAACGGTAAGTATTCCACGATTAGAACCCAATTACAATTTTTTTTCCCTTTAGATGAAAGCGAATAACTAATAACATGCGAAGCATTACTTTACAAGTACTTTCGTCAGTACAATGAATAATAAACGATAAGCTTTTACGACGCTTTATTTTTTGCTGTGGAAACACCTTACAAACTTAGAAACATTTGATTCAAAGATTTTCTCAGAAATACGTATTGGACATTCAGAAACCTAAAACATCAGTCTATATAACAGGGTGAGCCTACTAAAACGAATTAGCTTGATATTTTCTCGGTTATTTGAAATATGTATTATATATATACAGTGTGTCTCACTGTAGAGTGCACCACCCCAGTATTTTGTTTATATATTATCGATTCAAAACATTTCTTTTTCTGATTATACCTCTCACTAAACTGTAATTTTAGGGTATGTTACTTTCCCTTCACGGTGAAATGCTAGCCTACTACGATTTAAAGTAAACAGCAAAATTGAAGAAGTCGTATTAAGGATTTTTTTACAACAAAATGTTGTTAATAAAAGTTGTTCAGAATCGTTCATATAAGCTAAATCCAAAATTTCATTACAAACAAAAAATATTGAAAATTTTTTTTCTAAAAAATATGAATATGTAATGAAATTTTGAATTGAAGAAGTCGTATTAGGGATTTTTTTACAACAAAATGTTGTTAATAAAAGTTGTTCAGAATCGTTCAAATAAGCTAAATCCAAAATTTCATTACAAACAAAAAATATTGAAAATTTTTTTTCTAAAAAATATGAATATGTAATGATATTTTGGATTGAAGAAGTGGTATTAGGGATTTTTTTACAACAAAATTTTGTTAATGAAAGTTGTTCAGAATCGCCCAAATAAGTTAAATCCAAAATTTCATTACAATCAAAAAATATTGAAAATTTTTTTTCTAAAAAATGTCCAAGAAAAAAAAATTTTTTTCAATATTTTTTGATTGTAATGAAATTTTGGATTTAGCTTATTTGAACGATTCTGAACAACTTTTATTAACAAAATTTTGTTGTAAAAAAATCCCTAATACGATTTCTTCATTTTTGCTGTTTACTTTAAATCGTAGTAGGCTAACATTTCACCGTGAAGGGAAAGTAACATACCCTTAAATTACAGTTTAGTGAGAGGTATAATCAGAAAAAAGAAATTTTTTGAATCGATAATATATAAACAAAATACTGGGGTGGTGCAGTCTACAGTGAGACACACTGTATATTGAACATATTTTTGATATATTATATAAGGAGCACATGTACTTCAAAAATATTTTTTCGATATCCCGAGTTCCACAAATTTTTAAAAACTGTACTTGAAATATATTTATAAAAATTAAAACGTTTAGTGTTGATCATTGCTTGGAATGCCGTTTTCTGTAAAGCTCCTTTTATTGAAAACTGTTTACTTAAGAATTGTCCCAAAATATTTAAATAATAAATTGTCGTGGTTTTGATCTGCAAATTCAATTCAGTGCGGTAATAACGTAAAATTGAAAATAAAACAAAGAAACATTTGGCTAACATCACATATCTACAAAATAGAGATGCGTTGTTGCTTTCTTCTCAGATACTTTTAATTATGGCGTTTTTGCTTTTTCAAATTAGGTTGTGACAACTGTTAGCGATTGCAGTCATTAGGGCGTTAATTTGTTTAATTGAAATCAATTTTTATAATAATTAGAAAATCCTATTCACGGAGTATCAGTATTATATGCAATAATGACGCCGCGCAAAAAGAGTCTAGGTGCGCTGAGCTGATGAAGTGCCAGGTTCTAACGCTAAAAATCCCGTTTCGATTCACGGGGAGAGGGGTCAATTTTTTTAAAAGTCCTTGTATTCAAATAAGTTTTTTTGTTAATGATAGCTCTAACATCAATTCGTTTTTTTTTACATTTTACTATTTTACAATAGTTCGTTAACTCGAATGGTATAGAGTTGACATAGTAGGTATTAATAAATAAACTAAAAAGTACATTAGCAAGGGAATTGCTAATAATGTTAACATTAACAAAAAACTATATTTAAATATATAATAAAAAAACATTATCCTTGGCCAGGAATAGAAACCGAGCTTCTCGCGTGACAACATGCCGTTTCAACACATTGGCGTCTTCGTGTGGGATGTCATTAGTACATATAATGCGGTATATAACGAATTGGTCTTCTTAATTATTTTAAAAATTGATTTAAAATAAATAAATTACCGAATTTGTAAATACAACATGCTGCGTTTGAAAGTATGTGGGAAGATAGTATCGGGGCAACTCTATATTGCTGGTATGTTATGTGAGGTAGATGTTTCGTTGTTCTATTTTCGACTTTACAATAATATCGCACTAAACCACAACATGTATTTAAGTATTTTAGAAGAACTTTTAAAGTAAATGATTTTTTTTTAAATAGTTCCCGAATGAATGAATGGCTACCTCGACACAGTAAGGTAAAAGAGGAATTGATGAAAAAAAGAAAGTTTGTTACAGGGAACAGTGAGACAGAAAAAAAAAACCAGATCGAACGGAATGGAGCAGACAGAAACAGATCGGAACAGACCGGAGCAGAAACAAACAGATCGAAATACAACGGAGCAGAAACAAACAGATCGCAACAGAACGGAGCAGAAAGGAATAGATGGCAGCAGATCTGAATAGACCGGAACATAGAGAAACAGATCGCAACAGGTCAGAACAGATCGGAACAACACGGAGCAGAAAGAAAGAGATTGGAATAGATCGCAACAGAAAGGAACAGATCTGTTCAGATCAGAGCAGAACGGAAGAAAACGGAGCAGAAACAAACCGATCAATACAGAATGCAGCAGAAATAAACAAATCGGCACAGATCGCAATAGCTCGCAACAGATCGGAACAGAACGGAACAGAATGGAGCAGAAAGAACGATATTGTAAGAGATCGGAACAGAGAGAAACAGATCGCAGCAGATCTGAACAGATCCTAACATATAGAAACAAATCGCAACAGGTCAGAGCAGATCAGAATAAAACGGAACAGATCGGAACAGAACGGAACAGATCGCAACAGAAAGGAACCGATCTGATCAGATCGGAACAAAATTTAAGAAAACGGAGCAGAAAGAAACAGATCAGAACAGAATACAGCAGAAAGAACAGATCGGATCAGAACGGCGCAGAAAGAAACAAATCGGTGCAGATCGCAACAGCTCGCACCAGATCGGAACAGAACGGAACAGATAGGAGCAGAAAGAAAGAAGTCGGAACGGAAAGGAATAGATCGCAGTAGATCTGAAGAGATGGCAATAGAACGAGACAGAAAAATAGATTGGAAAAGAACGGAACAGATCGGAGCAGAAAGAAACCGATCGAAACAGAACGGAACAGAAAGGAGCAGAAAGAAACAGATCGGTATAGATTGAAATGGATCGGAACAGCTCGCAACAGATCGGAACAGAACGAAGCAGAAATAAAAAAAAGATCGAAACAGAGCGGAGCACAAAGAAACAGATTGGACCAGAACGGAGCAGAAAGATTATAGTATAGATTGAAACGGGTGGGAACAGAATAAAGCAGAAAAACAGATCAAAACAGAATGGAGCAGAAAGAAACAGATTGCAACAGATCGGAAGAAAAAAGAATAGATCGCGGTAGATCTGAACGGATCCCAACAGACCGAAACTTAACGGAGCAGAAAGAAACACATCGCAACAGATAATTTTTATAAGCAGTTTCTAAAAATTATTTACCGTAGCATGAACTGACAAAATATATTTTTAATAATGCCCATACATAGGGTAGGTACATTACATATTAAAATCTATCCAAAAATACTTTTTCTAATATTTCAAATAACAGAGATGTCAAGTTGATTCGCCTTAGCAGATTCACCCTGTATATAGGGGTTTTCACATTTTCTGAATTATAGTTAGCATTTTATGTCTCCATGAACTTTGACAAAAACATGCATTTCTGAGAAGGTTACAGTTATGTTTTTCTACTATTTTTAGAGAGAATTGTTAGGCGTGTGAATTCAAAACGTAAACTATTTTTTCTGAATTCTGTAAAATAAAACTTACGTCGTTGAGTTTTATTTTTCAAAGTTTTAGGTGTTAGGGCTTTCAAGATTTTAATAATTTGAAAGAATCTATTTCGCAAAAATAATCACAGGATTTCCTTGATATTAACTATGGTTGCCGAGATAGTTAAGACAACCAAGCCATTTTATACCACGGACTACAGTATGTTCATTAAAAAAAACTCTTAGCAGGCTTTGAAATTTTTATCAAGGTATGGCTTAGCCCATATGTTACAATTGACAGTCATAATGTCACTTCCAAATGACAACAACAACAACAATCACATTTCGAGGTTATGTGGGATATGTGATACACTTTGATGTATACATAGGAATACATTTTAACAGTAAGCGATTCGAAATCGGCCTGTTTCGGAAATGAAATGTGAAGATCTAATTATTATTTAATTATAAAGTTCAAATTGTTCAGAGAATCAACTAACATGTGTATACCAGTGTATACAGGCGGAAGTTTGTTTTATTACCAATTAAATCGCGTTTTACGTACTGACTTAAAAATTAGTAAATGTCGTTATTTCGCTTCCTATAAAGTGCATGCTGTAAGAAGACACTAACGTAAACTTACCATAGCCAGCTACGAGCTTTCTTTTAATGAACATACTGTACATAACATATACTGTGCGTCCAATTTAATGTTAACGTTATATAAAAGATCTACTACGGCGCCAACAGCTGGTTGTAAAAAATTGTGAATATGAATTTTCCACTCGCATCGTAGTGGTTGGTTGCGGTGCGCTGGATCAGCGCACTAGTTGATCTTTCTGTAAAATTAATATTACGTTGTCCCGAAAGTAATATGTTGAATGTAAATATGCCGTTTGAGAGTTGAATGGACATAATATCGAAAAAGAAAAGACTTTAACATCAAAACCTTCGCTTAAGTCACTACACCTCTGTTTACATTAGGAAAAGCAGATGTGAAATTTTTAATTGTAGTCTTTGTCCAATTGAATGCAAACATTATGGGAGACTTTTTAAAAACTAGGCATAGATTTTACGAAAATTTAGCATTGCAAACGATTTTTATATGTCAATGGCGTGCCTGTTTGTTTTGATTTAACTGACAATAGGTAACAGTAAAGAATAACTAATGTCAAGCCACTATACAAAGCCATGTTTACAAATAAAACATTACCAAATTTCTTGCATTTAACTGTACATTTTGTTTTTGAATTTTTTGATACTGATATTGGGTTGAAGGCAGTGTTGCCACATGTATTGGTTTACGTTGACTCAAACTTATTTAAGTGCGTTTATTAGTAAATATTAAATGTGCTGTGACAAACAATACTTCAAATATTATTTTTTTTGGTTTTCTAGAAATATACATATACATTTTTAAATTATTAAACATTGTTTCTTGATGCTTTATTAATCTTAATTATAAATTATTGTATTCAATACACTCTTCTACATTCGACACTTATTAAAAGTCAAGCAACAATATTGATTTTATTTAATTGGTATTATACTTTATTCATCTTTCTATAATATTATGTTGCTATTTCATATTTTAATGTATGACTTGTTCCAATTCCGTGATTGTAATTCTTGTATAAAGGAATATTCATGTTTATGAATTCGAATTGATGTATGGCGTCACAAAATGGACATAACCTATAAGCATCAGTCAAACGTAACTTAGTAGCATCTGATTGCGGTAACACAGTTTTTAAAGCCACTTTACAATGTTACACGCGGGAATCTATTGCTAACTGCCATGGATATGTGATTTATAATCACATACAGTGTTATTAATGGACCATTAAGAAGTAGCATTGGCAACAGTGCGATATGCCATGAATTCTAACCTCTATTTAAAACGTGTCACTGATGACGGTTTTGTTTGTAAATATTATACTCATCCGAGACTAAAGGAAACAAGCTTGGAGAACAAGCGGATACTGTTATTATTTATTTAAATTGTTAATTTATTATCAATTTAGTTACGAATCTGCCGTTGAATTGTTTTGTAGTTGAAATGTAGTTAGGTCTACCATACTAAAGACTTTTTAAATATGTACTACTTTTAAATTGTATCAGACTGATGAATGGTAATCTGTAGGTAATGGTTGTAATATGACAACGAAAACATGTAGTAATAATACTTAATATAATAAGTTTTCAGCAAAATATCAATGCCCTTTTGTAAAAAAGCCGAATATGAGAAACACATTTTAATGGCAATATTTTGTAATCATCCGTCCGGATTTAATTAACACCCAGTAGAACATACACCACTAACATTTCCTTAAAACAGCTCACGTAAGGTAGGTACTAATTTATTCTGTATCATGGCGAAAAGGAGGCGGTCTTCAGTTTTAAACACTCAGTATTATGCAATAAAAAATTAATTATCAATTGTTTTCGTCCTTGAAAAGTGCTCTATTAAATTTGGCGATGTTTGTGTTGATGCAGAAAATTTCAAGTGAATTTTCCAAGTTTCTACTTCCTATCTAACCGGATATTGCGATCTTCAACTGACCTAGCAGCGCAGACTCTTCGGATTAACGCACAAAAATAAAGCCAGAGGGTGTCCGCATATTTAAACAGACACCCAATATCTCCAATCCTTTTAACTTGTCTATTAGGAAAGTGCAGCGGACATGTAAGCCCTAGTGAAGTGGAGCACCGCCTTGTTGAAACCTTATTCTGCCATTTGCTGCGTCTACGATTTCAGTGGCGAATTGCGAATGTTCAGTTAAATCCCTAAATGAGTTTTCCCACATACTTATTTTTTACGTCTGGTAGGTATTTAGTAGTATTTTATTATTACAAATTTGCATCACACCGTATAATATTGTCATCGTTTAGCAATTTTTGCAGATTTGGGCTAGCGAATCGACCCATGTGTGAATGTACACCATAGATATTTATGTTGTAAATTTTAGTATGTTACCAAAAAGTGTTAATTATATATTCTTAGCATTAACAGAGTACAAATTGTACATAGATTGTTACCCTGAGGAGAGATACCCTGGAAACGATATTTGTAGAAGACTTGGAACAAAAATTGAGCCCCTAGAATGAAGATTACTGTATTATTATATTTAATTTTGATTATTGATATTGTTTTTCTTTTTAAGTAAAATAAATTTTGTATGGTTAAAAAAACGAACAAGGAAACAGTTCTAAAAGAGCTGAAACAAGAAAGAATAATTATTTTAGTATTTTTCCTACCATTCAATCTTTGTTTATGGTATTTTTCGCCCAACAATTAACAACGGAATTAAAAGTTGGTTACAGTATGCGTGGGACACCTTGTATAACTATTAATACTTATTGGTCGGCCTCCAGTGTATTATAGTATGAGCAACAGAATTGAGATAAGGTGTAGCTGTGGAATATTTAAATCTAAAATTAAAATTTATGATAAAGGTTCTGTTGTATATGGCTACTCTCTATCTCAAATTTTCTGTCATGCTGTATAAAGGTTTACGGAAGATATCTCATATAGAGCTAGTGATTCCCAAATAAAAGGTTATTTCCAATGAACCTATTAGTCTTCAAGATTAGAAGAACATATGACAAGAGTTTATGCTGATAAAAAAGATAAGGATTTATCATATTTGCAAGATACCAAAGAAAAATTTTTGAAGTAACAAATGTTGGCAGGTTTATTTTCAGCAGCATCAAAACAATTTCCTTACTAATTGCAAAATCGGGAAAACCGCACTATTGGCAAAGAACTGATTCTATCAGCTGTTAATGAGGTCCTGAACGGCCTAGGCCAGCGGCTGATATTATTAAGAAAATTCATTTTAGCAACAGTACATTGCAACGACGAATTGATGAAATGGCCCAGAATGTAAAGTCTCATTGTGTGATACTTTATTTTTTGCTAAAAAATTGATAATTGACACTAAAGGAGGATCGATGTGATATATTGGTAGTATTTTAAGGAAAGGGAAATTCCTCTGAATAATATCCCGTCAGTTGTTATTGACGGTGCTTCAGCGATGGTAGGACGCTATCGCAGATCTACGGGATTTTTTTTAAATTGTCCCGAATGTATTCACTCTGCACTGTGTGATTCCTCGACATCATTTAGTTGCAAAAATCCATAGAAATTGGTTGAACAGGTCGTTGCAATATGTAATTACAGCAGTTAACAAAATCAAAAGCCATTCACTCAATGATAGATTGTTTGGACAGCTCTGCATTGAAAACGACGAAGAATTCAATCGTTTGCTATTACACACAGAAGTACGTTGGCTGTCAAAGGAGCTTATGGTATCGTTTTACAATCATTTTCTCTCAGTTGTCGAGTTTTTCAAAACAAAGAAGATTCGTTACGAGAAAGTTCAAAACTGTTGGAAGGAGATCAGCTGAATTTGATGAAGACAAAACTGTTATTTTTGTTATTTTTTAATGGCATTTTCGTTATTGTATTTATTATATATATAAATAGTTGATGGTGAAGATTTAAGGATGCGGCTGACAAATCTAGGGTCGAAAATAACTAAATTGGTGGCAGTACAGCAGGCTCATCCTTCTCATTAGGATTATTTTTAATATTACTGATTGTTATTAATTACTATGTTTATGTGCAATTTATGTTTACGTTTTGTTTATTTTAATAAATAGTTCCAACATTTCAGTTCCAAAATGATTTATTTCCAAACTAGGTTTCAGAAATTAAAAAAATACACTCACAGTTACATACAGGGTTGAGAAAAAGTAAGGAACAATACAAATATCTCTACTATGATATCAGAGATTTTGACAAAAGTTTCTATATGAAGGTTTCGATATATAGCGGGCACAATGAAGGCTGTTTAACAGGACTTCCGATTTAGCCGAAAATGATATCAATTTTTTTATTTTAAATGGAATATCCTGTAAATTTGTTGACATATTGATAAAACTCTTTTTTGCGAGTTCACTAGTATAAGGTCTGATGCCTCTATTTTTAATAATTCTAAGATATTGAACAATAATGTTTCGTAATTGTAATCTATACTATTTTCTATGTATCTTCCTGGGTAAAGCATTAGCGCAGTAACTCTAGTAAATACATACTTTTAAAGAGTGCTAGGTTTTAAGCAAGCATACAACCCTACGTTTCACAAAAAAATGCTGAAATACCGATTTACGTCTACATTAGAATCGACACGTGTCCACTGCTGTTTGGCTGATAACCTGGTGTTAGAAAGAGATGCCCTTTAGTTCAGTACCTGAAGTTATCGCTTGGTATAGACAAATGTCACAACAGTTTTCAACAGGTCATGCCACGATTTTATATTTTTCACAAATTTTCTCCCTGTTTAAATGCACAATAATAAAATTGTTTGGGACTGGTCTTATTCCATACAATTGTCATGTACCTGCCAGTAATCCTTTACCGTGAAAGGTACTTGACAAATAGTATAGCAGCCCATGAAAACAAATAAATGCGAAAAGCTTTTTGTAAAATTTTGCGTGGTTTGTGTGTTGTGGTCCGATTAACAGGTCAAAAGTTATTAGAAAATTTTGTAAATTAAATTGTTCTTGCTATTGAAGAAGACCCCTAAAGCCTACCCATTGCACATTTAACCCTACCTATATCCTCACCCTCTACCAACCCGCAGCGGCCAGCGTGGTAGAGTATGGCCAAAAACCTCCAATGAGTTTTAAAACGAACGGAACAAATCCCCAGGTAGGCGAATCCCACACCCTTAATAGGGTCTGCCTCATGGAATTTGGGGGAGGCAAAAACTCAATCTATCAAAAACGAACCCCCCCCCCTCAACGAAGTTATCTATTGCAACTTTCAACATAAGAACCATGAAATTCGAGGACAAACTGGAAGAACTAGAGGAAGAATGATCAAAGATAAGATGGGACGTACTAGGACTGAGTGAAACAAGATTGCCAGAAGAAAAATGCACAATTCTCCAGTCGGGACACATGTTTTTCCAAAACAGAGAAATCGACTCACATATAGGAGGCATCGGAATCCTGATAAACAAGAGAATAAAACATCTGGTAACGAAAACGGTGGCAATCTCAGAAAGAGTTATTTATGTAACTCTGAAAATATCCAAGAGATACAGCATGCAGATAATGCAAGTATACGCTCCCACCAAAAACTCGGAAGACGAAGAGGTGGAACGAATGTACGAAGACATTACAAGAGCCAAATCAGAAAAATCCCACTTTGAAGTAATTATAGGAGACTTTCACGCCAAAATAGGTAGCGAAAACATCGACAACATACCCAATAGAGGAAAATTTGGACTAGGCGCTCCCAACGTAAGAGGAGACAGATTGATTGATTTCTTGCAAGAGGCTAACCTCTACTGCATGAACACATTCTTTAAAAAACCAAAAAACCGACGATGGATGTGGTTAAGCCCGGACGGTAAAACAAGGAATGAAAATGATGTATCAGTAGTTAATAGGATTAGATTGGGAAGCGATCACACAGGTTGCTTAGGGCAAGAATAACAATCACACAAGAGTAGAAAGGAAAAAACTAATAACACAAAAACAATTTCCGACCATACAAGAACTTAAAAACAACGAGATCAATTTTCAAAAAAAGAGATAGAGGAAAAATTAAAACCAACAGAACAACGAAAGAATATGAACACCAATGCATTAGAGAAAATGATAAAGAACAACATACAAACGGCAACCAGTAAAATATGCTCACGAGCACAACCCAAGAATTGCAAACTAAAGAAACAGACATGATTAAAGAGAGGAGCTGCTTAAACAGAAATTTCCTAGAATACAAAGAACAACATGGAAGAACTACAGGAAGATGAATCTGAATAAAACCAAAGTAATGACAGAAGAAAACACTAGAGTGGAAATAGACGGAAATGAAATCGAGAAAGTAAACGAATACACGTATCTAGGACATACAATCACACTTGGCAAGCAAAACCAAACGGCGGAAATTACAAGAAGAATACGCATGACTTGGGCTGCGGTGAGTAAACTCAACATGATTTTAAGAAATACAGAAACCCCCATTAGCCTAGAGAGAAAAGTGTTCAATAGTTGCATTCTTCCTGTCATGACGTATGGCATGGAGACAGACACTTACAATACAATCAGCCAACCGGTTAAGAATGACACAAAGGACTATCGAAAGAGCAATGTTGGGAGTCACTCTGAGAGAACACCTGCGGAACGAAGATATAAGAAGGAAAACGAAGGTGGATGACGTAATCGCTAACATCGCGAAGTTGGGTGAGACATGTGGCCCGACAAGAGAGTGAAAAATGGACTAAGAATATCATCCAGTGGCAGCCAAGAGAGCACAAAAGAAATGTGAGAAGACCACCAAAACGTCGACTAGATGATATTAAAGCAATCACAGGACGAAACTGGCACCAACTAGCCGAAAACAAACAATAGTGGAAGAATCAGCGGGAGACCTACATCCAGCAGTGGATTCAGAGGTTGCTGAAGAGAGAGGTTGAAGAAGGGTAATTACATAAGAACATTTGGTTTCACCAGGACGGTATACCTCCCTATTATTCTCTGAATGTTCAATAGTTTTTAATTTAATGTTTCCAAATAGGCGGATAGGGCGCAGGGGTTTTATTGTACGGCCCGCTTGTTCTCCGGACCTGAACCATTCGACTTCTTTCTTTGGAGACATTTAAAATTTATATTTTATACTGAACGATTAAATAATTTGGAAGGATTGAGACTCAGAATTATTGGTGAAATAAGAAGAATTCCTACATATTGTTAGCATCTCCAATTATGTTATTTGTTTTATTTTCTTATTTCTTTCTTTTTTATTGTTTTGCTGTAATGTTGCTAAACTCTATTTGTTGAGCATTGAGCTAGAACATAAACAAATGCTTGACAGTTGCGTTGATTTACCGGATGTGTATTTACGTAATATTCCTTGCGTTTCTAAATTAACGTTCGCGGCGTCAGAATTCTTTTGTAGTATGACGCCCCCTACGATTACTTCTTTTGTAGTATGACGCCCCCTACGATTACAAGTTTCTGGAACAACTTGCTCCATTTTAGGACAATAAGCACCAGGCACTATACAAACGCCCCGAAAACCGATAAGCACTGCTCAAAAATCATACAAACTTAACCCGGTAATTACGAGTGCAAAGTAAAGGTTTTGAGCGTCAATTACTCCTTAAGTAATGAGGCGTTAGCGTTATCTAGCGTAGACCAATCACAGCGCGCGCTCGGTTGAGTCAAACACGTGCGTTTGTTGACGTCCTAGCTCAATGCTCAACAAATAGAGTTTAGTTTGTTGCGAAGGATTATTGGTGAGTGTTTTGTTCAATATCTTTAGAATTGTTAAAAATAAAGCCATCAAACTTTATATTACTGAACTTGCAAAAAAGAATTCTATCGATATATCAAAAAATGTATAGAAATATCTGCCGAACTCGCGGTTGCCGTAGTAAAGATATTTGCATTGTCCCGTACTTTTGCGGAACCCTGTATAATAACATTTATAGAATGTTGAGATAGGGATTATGTAGGTTATACTAGATCTCTGGAGAGGAGGCATTGAAAAAATATTTCTGGAAAGGGAGCGTGCGCAAATACGCTTGGGAATCACTGATAAAAGACGCTTACCTTGTATTATATTAGATATCGAAGGGGAATAAAAGTATAATTAAAGGCACCCACACATGCACGCACATAAAAAGAATTTTTTTTATAAATTGCCTAACATAAGTCTTATTCTGTATATTTTTGTCTACAATTTTAAACCACAGTGAAAGTAAAACTTCTGTGTTTACCTAATTATGCAGTTTGTTTTTTTAAATTACTAGTATGTCATACAAATGGTGCTCATTAAATGGCATTTTTTATTCCGGCGAATACTCAGCATGGCACAAATTACCTTGCAAGTAGATATCAATACAAACGCAATAACGAACGCCCTCGTTTTAAATAGGTAAGTAAATAGATGATAAGAAATGATAAGCGCTTAATTTGTGGGCTTTAGGAGTGCGTACTTGTATAGACCATTTTAGATTAAGAAATAATTATAACGTGACAACACAGACTTCGGGCTTTGGAAAAACACTTCAAGGGAAAATTTGTTTTATTTTTAATTCAAGTTTTCTTATTGTTTCGCCACATAAATTCTCATTGTGCAACTTTAAATATAGTTTAGAATTACAGACACTTCCTAAAGGACAGCAAGACCAAACTAGATTTGGTTAAAATCGGGTTCTACGCCGTATCCAACAGTATGTAATTTAAATAAAAATTGGCGTCTATTTTTGAAGATTGAAAAGAATATGTGTAAGTGTAATATTTAAAAATTAAAGTTTTTCTTTGAATGGATTTTAACGAAACTTAGACCAATGAAAATACATTAAGAGCACTACCTAGTCAAGAACGAAGATGTAAAATACATTTTAAAAATGGAGGACCTTTTAAAATTTTGGATTATTTAAATAGCTATACGAGGGCAGCCTTTTTAGTTATTACAAAAACTAAGAAAATTTTTTTTGTAATTTCAAAATATTCGCCTTTAAGATTTATACATTTTTGCATGCGTTCAAACCAATTCTCGAAAAATTTTTTCCACTCTCAAGTTGGTATCTCAAAACATGGTTTTTGAAGGCTTCGACAGCTTCTTGAGGTGATGAAAATTGCTGTCAACGCATTTTTTGTTTGACATTCGGGAACACAAAGAAGTCGACAATGATACATTAATTCGATGTCTTTCTCCTTCAAATAATCAATTGTTTGACGTACTGTGTGAGAGCTGGCATTGTCATGATGAAGAATGATGCGACGTTTTCGGTTTTTTTCCTGATTTCGTCGATGACTTCTGGCAAACAAATTGTTGTACACCATTCAACTGTTCTTCGATCCTCTAAAGGAATGGTTGCGACATGTCCAGTACAACCGAAGAAACAATTTCTTGGAAGTGCTTCGTGAATGAACAACTTTTGTGGGATTCGGTTCATCTTGGAACACCCAAACAGTGGATTGTTGCTTTTTTATAATATATCAAAGTTCCGTCAGCTTATTAACTGTTTTATTATACAATCTGTCCTATTTACAACGGACAATAAGTATTTAGTGTGGTATATACAACAATAAGTGCAAGCAGCCGTTAAAACTGCCAATTGCTTGCGGACATGTAGAGTAGGACTCCAATAAGCGACTCTATTAGAAATTTTCACTAATGTATGATATATAATACAAGTGAGTGTTGGGAGTTCTTGGGTTTAAATCGTTTTAGACGTTTTGGTTTATCGGATTCGTTCATTAAGGTATTCACTAGTTGGTGGGATGTACTGATAGTCGGTTTTTGTATCTTTGGGCAACTCTTTCTATTTCTTCTTTTACAGTATGTGTACACAAATCACTTAAGATCACTTTATTTAGCACATGCCACGGAGCACTGACTAAAGCACGTAACACTTTATTTTGGAATCTCTCAATGATAGCCAGGTTCGAGATGCTAGCGGTTCCCCACAGAGGAAGACCATACGTCCATATAGGTTTTAACGTGACTTTATAGAGCAGTAATTTGTTTTCTAATGATAGAGCAGACTTTCTTCCAATACCACGGAGCACTGACTAAAGCGCGTAACACTTTATTTTGGAATCTCTCGATGATAGCCAGGTTTGAGATGCTAGCGATTCCCCACAGAGGAAGACCATACGTCCATATAGGTTTTAACGTGACTTTATAGAGCAGTAATTT
>JABXWE010016984.1:0-11175 GCA_014611495.1 Limonius californicus | reverse complement strand
TTTGCCTGTAGCAAACGTGGTTTACTGTAAGTCAGTTGGTTAGTAAAAATGAACCAGATTTATTTGTATGAACCGTTAACTACGGTTTATGAAATTGATCTTTCTTAGCAGTATTTATTTTTGACATTTTCATTACACTTCACATATTTTTATATACATTCGGATTGACATTTTATTTAGATTAATAAACCTACACCCTAGGACCTGATCTGTATGTTTCTGACAGCATGTGTAATATCAAATCGATAGATTGGCGAGTCCAGGGAGAGAAAATATTTGGTTTGATTAAAAGATTCATAAAAAAACCCTAGCAGTGTTTACGCGGTTTTTTGCAGTTCATAAAATAATATTTGTCTATAAATATTTGACAAACAACGCAACAATCTAATATCGAAAAATATAATTGAGTTCATATTTGTAAATACAGAATTTATTGATTTTATTTTTCTAACGTTTTAGGGCAAATGGTAAGATATTTTATGTCCATGGGCTATTGTGCGAAAGTATTTAGTACAAAATCTATAGTGAGACAAAGAATAAAAAATTGTATACTATACTTTTAATAGAACAATTATTTATACTTGTTTAGCAATGTGGTTATTTAATAGGAAAAAGGGTAGCAAGAGGTACTCCTTCACGATCCCGGTGAAGGACAGACCTCTTCAGGGAAACGGTGATCCTGCTCTTGCAAGCCCCTAAATTTCTTCATCACCCTATCCTGGAGAAATTAGGTTCTACACCCCAAATCCTACTCCCAACACGCAAAACCGCGAATCCCATACCAAACCCCGTACCAACCCGTAACGGCCAAAACTACAATAACATGACAAAAAAAAAACCAAATCTAAGAAAAAAAGGAAAAACCCGACAAATAAGAGTAGCAACATACAACATAAGAACAATGCACGACGAAGCAGATAGAGAAAACCTAGAACAAACGCTAAACAATATAAAATAGGATATCCTAGGACTGCGAAACTTGAATGAAAGGAGAAAAAGCTACAAATCTCCAATCTGCTCACCTGTTATATCAAAACAACATAGACGCTTCAGTAGGAGGAGTTATATATATAATTTCGGTTATATCGTCTGTGTACGCCTTCCGATGCCCAATTTCCACTCTTTTTTGTTGGTCCACAATCTTTCATGTAAGTTCCGTGCACTCATGGCTTTTCGTATACCCTCGCTCCAGTGTTTAGGGGGTCGTCCTCTTTTCCTTCTTACGTTTGGAGTCCATTGCATAACTCTTTTTGGAAGTCTGTCGTCTGTCATACGTTGTACATGCCCGTACCATATTAGTTGTCGCTGTTCTATTTCTTCTATAATTGTTTCTTGTAGTCCCATTTGTTGTCTTATCACGTCATTTCTGATATGATCTCTCCGGGAAATTCGTGCTGCTCTTCTTATAGCGTCCATTTCTGTAGCTCGTATTTTATTTTTGTTAGCTTCACTCATCCGCCAAGTTTCTGCTCCGTACAGTAGGATACTCTTGATCATTATATTGTATATGTTATGCTTCCTCTTTCTACTGATATTCTTACTCCATAGTATCCCATTAAGACACCCAATTGCTTTTCTGCTTTTTGTTATTCTTTCTCTAATTTCCAAATCATCTTTCCCTGTGTTGTCGAATAGAACGCCAAGGTATTTATATTTAGTATTTGCCGCAATGCTTTCGTCATTTTCCAAATTTAGATTTGCAATGTTTACATCCATACCAATACACAGATATTCGGTTTTATCTAAATTCATAGTGAGACCCCATTTGTCATATTCTTCTTTTAATTTCCGCGTCATGTATTCTAAATCTTCTTTATCTTGGGCCATCACCACCTGATCGTCAGCAAATTGTAAAGTATACAAGCATGAGTTTCCTAAGTCAATTCCCATCCCGCCACACTTTCTTTTCCACATCTTCAACGCTTTGGATATATATATTTTAAATAGCGTGGGCGAGATGCAACAGCCCTGTCTTAGGCCTTTGGTGACGAATATTTTTCCAGACAGTATGTTTCCGATTTTAATTTTAGAGCTTAGATTAGAATACAGATTTTGCAACGCTTGAATAAGTTTGATATTAATGTTGGACTCTCGCAATGCTTCCCACAGTTTAACCATTGGAATGTTATCATATGCCTTTTTAAGGTCTACGAACAGTAAATGTACTTCTTGGTTTGTGATTTTCATTTTCTCATAGAATACATAAAATAAACAATAAGAAAAATGTATTCTCAAACCGATTTATATACATCACTTTAAAACTAAAGGAAAAATTCCTGATATAAGTCATACACGCTTATGCACTCACATCCACCTCAACCGAAGAGTAAATAGAACAATTTTATGTCGATATAACAAAAGCCAAACAACTAGAAAAACCATAACTAGTAATAATGACCGGTGATCTCAATGTAAAACTAGGACAACAAAAACAAGGAGACCCACCAAAAATTGGGAACTTTGAACTGGGACATAGAAACAAAAGAGGCGAAAAATTGTTGGAATATTTACAAAGCGAGCAACTCTTTTGCATGAGTTCATTCTTTTAAACAACCTCAAAGACGATGGACATGGAGACAAAAAATGACATCAGTTTTATTGTCACAAACAAGAAAGCATACTGAAAGGATGTGTCAGTACTAAATAATTTTGACACAGGTAGATACCACCGATTAGTGAGAACTATTTTTCAAATAAACTTGAAAGGTTGTCACGCCTTTAATCTTTACTACATACAAAAATTAGTTGAATTGCAAAAGCAACTTCGTAACTACGCCACTGCTTAGGTAGAAAATTAACAAATTGACAAATGTTAATATCCCGGAAACCCAATCGAAGAAGGAATAGGTTCCAACAATTAATTTATAGGCGCCACCGACTTATAATTTACTAACATCGTCCGACGTGGTAAATGGGAAGTCGGACCTTCCAGGTGGATAATCACCTACCTTTATATCTCCTATCTGTCCTTTTTGTAAACTTAATTCCAGATCATTCGTCGTAAAAGAAAAGACAAGTTGCAACCAAATCTCTTTTTAATTAATAAAAAAAAACACCCACAATTCTAGTACTTCGATACAAAGTAAAATAAATTAGCAGTCCCAATTTTACGTACATGGAACTTAACATAACTAAACTTAAATTGGGCGAGACTCAAACAATTTTAAGGACATTTATTGCGCTACTAGAATAAGATACCATTAAATTTTTAGCGCATTCATTAACGTAGGAGGCCTCCGCGTAACGAATTCATGCGTAATCAAAACGATCTAGAAATAAAAAAAATGTTCAAGCTGTGAACTCTTGAAAACGCAATATCAACCCACTATCGGAGTACCCTGTATATATGAATTACGTAAAATTGTTTCCCATAATAAATGGAATATTACAATAGTATTTCCTATGTACACATATCCCCAATTAAACCCCCAATGACACAATTCAGTGACACCAAATCAAATACTCAATTAATTCTTAAATAACGGTAATGAAATCGTAAACCACAAGGCAAGGTTATACATTTTTTAAAATGTATGATTTAAATGCACTTCCCTTTTGAAGATGTAACGGCTATCAGCGCGACCGTGCACCAGACTCCTTATCTATAGCCCCAAGCGTCCACTCGGTTCGGGAAAAACCTTCCCAAGGTTATACGTCGATGACAGTGTATCAATTTGAACAATACGTATGAATGTAAAATTTTTCCACTGTGTCGCCTTAATTACGGGACTTCCAGCCGCATGAATTTTGCCCAAATTAATTTATCGGAGATTAGAATTAAGGTTCTGGAAATTAAGACAAGACAAACATTTTCTGTCAATAATCAACTCACCAGTTGATGGACACTGGCATAACACCAAAAAAATCTTCTTAGCCGGAGTAAATTCTGTATTGGGAATAAATTCCTGGAGTTTTGCTTCCCTTCAACTATGGGAAATGAGCTCCTGTGTGTAGTGAATCTCAAAGCGGAAAAGAATTCCCAATCGATAAACGATTTAAAAGAATTAGCTCACTATTCACGAATATACTTCCGGTAATACCAACAATACTCAACTCACTGTCCTAATTACGGAAAACTGTCTTTTAGAATCTCCTTCCCCCCAACTTTCGAAACTCAAACACGCAATGCGCCGACTTGACCGAAACGTAACTTCGAAATATTAATAAGTCCTATAAGCATGTGAATAACTAAATATGTAATAAGGGTTGCCTTCAATTAGGCGCGAAAATCGTTACAAGATATAAGGACAAAAATGGTGAAAAGTTCAAACACAGGGAGGTTAACTATGGACATACTGGAGAAGAATCAACAATAAATCCAAAAGACACTGAAAAGTAAACTCGAACCATTCGTCTCCCTGAAGAACATGGAAATAGACAATCTAAACGAAATGATAACATCTAGTATCCATATTGCTATTAAAAATGCGTCATTCCAAAAAGAAAAAGTAAATAAATTTACTTCTGAAAAAACACAACTGATAGAAGAAACAAGGACAAAAGAGAGAGACTCACAGGAACATAAAACGCTATCTACGACTATAAAGAAAGAAACAAGGAAATATATAAAAAAATTCAACACATACCTAATAAATAACACCAGCGAAAAGAATAGAAATATGAAGGTACTGAAATCCAAAATGTCGCAAGGCAAAACAAAATAATAAAAATACGAAATAAAACGGGGAAAACTATTACAAATGGAAAAGAAATAATAAACGAAATTAAGACTTTCTGCACCGAACTTTATTCATTCAACCTATCAAATCCAATACAAGAGCAAAGACAAATTCTAAATGCAGGCTCCGAAGAAATTCCCGAGATAAGCCAAAGCGAGCTGCAGAACGCACTAAAACAGATGAAGAACAAAAACATCCCCATGAGACGATGGAAAAACATCGGAATTCCTGAAGTTGGCAGGAAGTGAACTCTGGGAAGCAATAAGAATCTCAGTCAAAAAATGAGTTGAAGAACAGAAAATACCAATACCCTGGCAGAATAGTGAAGTTATATTTCTTTCAAAAAGGTGACCACGAAGACCTTGAGAAGATCAATTAGCCTACTGTCCTTGAATAATGCCAGAATAGATTCAAGGTATACTAGACTTCTCAAATCCATGTATGAAACAGCAACAATGTCAATCAAAATAGATGAAGATATGAAAACAGAGAACATAGAAGTAAAAAAGGGAGTGAGGCAGGGTGACACCACTGGATGATATATTTAAGGACTTCAAGGACTGGGAGAGGAAGAGAATTAAAGTCGACGGCACCTATCTACATCATTTAAGATTTGCAGACGATGTAGTACTCATCAGTGAAGACCCTGACGAATTGAAAATCATGATTGAACAACTAAATCAAGTCTCACATAAAGTAGTTCTTCAAAAAATATCGCAAAAACGAAAATCATCAGTACATAGAACATAAAACTATCGATCGGAGGAGAGAAAATTGAAAAAGTAAATGAGTAGATATACCTAGGGCACAAAATCAGAATATATAAAGAAAATCAAACAGCCGAAATACCTAGACGGCGGCGGCGGCATCGGGGCTGCATTTAGGAACCTGGGCTTCATATTGGAAAACAGAGATGTCCCCTTAAACCTCAAAAGTATGACAGCTGTATACTTCCTGTAAATACGTACGAACTGGAAACCATGACCCTCACAAAAAGCAGTCTACAACGTCTTCAACGCACACAGCGGGGCATGAAAAGACCAATTGTGGGTGTCAGTTTACGAGAACATATCGGGAATGACGAAATTAGAAGAAAAACTAAAATATCAGATATAACGGAGAGACTGGCAATGTTGAAATGGAAATGGACCGGCCATGTGGCTAGGGCGAATGATGACAGGTGGGTAATAAAGTTACTAAAATGGAGGCCCTGGGACAACACACGAAGTGTCGGCAGACCGATGAAACGATGACATCAAAGGTCACAGCAGGAAAAAATTGGTTCCATATTGCACAGGATAGAGACAACTGGAATAGACTTGAAGAGACCTACTTCCAGCAGTGGGACAACTACGGTTTATGAAGAAGAAGAAGAAGAGGAATATGAAAGAAACATCTACTTGACTTTGTATTTGTAAATCATTTATATTATCTTAGAAAGTGCACATGTATCGTGTATATTTGTATGAATGAGAATAAGAATTATATGCTGTGCGTTGCTAAACATCAACCAAAATATGAAAAAGCAATTTAAGTATGGCTTCATCCTCCCAGATTATAAACCCCCGGTTCACTCATTTTGATGAAATGTGGTGAAAAATTGAAGTTACGGTATCTAGTTTCCATATAACATTTCAAGTTGTTACTGTTAATACTTACTGAGTTATCGCTTAAAGAGTGATTTTATTTCTCACCTTTTTGGTCGATGTATGGGTAATGAAGCATTTTCGGACACTTGTTTATAGGAACGTTTTTCTTATTTTTGTACCTATAATTTTGACACACCCCTTACAGTCAATGATAACTAAAAAATAATTTGCTAGTGATGTACCTTAATTGCGGCTTATCAACAAACCATTATATTCGTCTCCCTGTCGGCCCTTATGGCCGTTTACCTGAATGCTGGAAAACGAACTGCCGCCAATGTGAAAGACAATACGTATAATATACCACGAAGTAAATTGGTAACAAAGTCGTGGCATTGTTGTTATTGTGAGAAACTATAATACATTTTAAGATTAAGATTTTATGCATTATGTTCTTGAAGGATGGTGGTTTATAATAAGGTGAAAAATTTCCGAAAATTAATATATCGTAGAAGTAGATTGATATTACCGTATTGTTGCGCTACTGTTGACAATATTTATTCACAAGTTCTTATGATTTTTTCACCTATTTTAATCTTCTAAACTAGTTTAAAAAATTGCAAAAGGCAAGCTCGCCTATTAACTTAGCTACGGTGACTATAGGAAACGCCAATTTGAGCTTATTTCGAGTCACTTTAGCAGCCCCTAAACAGAAAGTTATTTACCGCATTACCATGTGACCAGCAGATGTCCTGCGACAGCTACTTTGATGGCTTCTGATAATAAAAGTAGCTTGCTAAGTAAGTAAAATTTTCATTATTCTGTAACTATTGTTGTAAAATAAATAAGCATGAACCGTATTACAAAACAGATCAATTAAAATTGGTAGTTAAAGCCTTCTTAGATTGTTAAGTACTTTGTTCCATATTAATTAAACAAAAACTGCTTTTTAATGTTTAATGAACTTCTACAGAATATGCGAAGCAAGCCAAATAAATAAAAATTCTGTAACAAATTGTTTCAGAAGATAGCCTGAAACGTCTTTGGAAGAGCTCCAAGGTTTTGCACAATAGGAACTTTAATGGCTCATGTAAATGGGACACCGTAAATCAAATTGGCGAGAACAACTTATTGATTCTCGGGCACTTAAAACTCTGACACTTGCACCCAGTAAACAGCGCATTTCCATCAACCCTAGAGAATTCGGCCATTATCATTGCACATGGCGTAGTAGGAAATGGAATATCAAACACATATCAATCAATTAAGACTTTTGTTCGAAAACAATTCGAACCCGGGTTGTGTTTGATGAATCATAATCCTGTGGGTGGTCTTAATAATTTTCCATAACATAGCGCAATAAGAGAAACAATTTAATAACTAGGTATCACCTTTTAATGATACCCACCCAAGTGAGGCAATATCAAATGTACACCAGTTTTCACTTTCAACACCTACAGGAATACGCTCATCTAAAATTTATCAACCTTTAAATTGCGCTTTTGATATTATACTACTTTCGAAATTTAATCTACCTTGTAAAAATTTCACAAGGCTGACACGTGGGTTAAAATATGTATTGAGTATGGAAAATCGATGCCTCCCATCTTTCAGAAATCTTTGATGTAGGTAGAAGTTTTAATAAATTTCAGGATCTGAGGGAAGTTTTTCACATTCCTGCTTTTGAACTTTTAATTGCAATCAAGTATGCTGCATGTGGCATGTTAAAACTATTTGCAGTTAACAGCACACGTGTCGAAAAACGCGAGCGATTTACCTATAACAACATCCGCCAGGATCCAATACAAACTGCATATCACGTTTCCACCACGAATGTAATCCTATTGCATAATGCTTACCATTTTCGGTCTAAAACTGCAAATAATTTCAGTTTTGTACAATTGTACTAAATGTTCTCAGTGAATTATTCGTTGTGTAAAAGAAATATTTCTTGTATCGTGGCCATTAATAGATCTACCTATGCCGAACAAAAGTTTTGTAACTTCTACAAATACGTTTTTTAAATTTTGTGTTGTTCGATATTTGAACTGCAGTGAGAACGCAATTTTATTGATGCAAAATTCTAATGATAAGGAAACAGGAATGCTCTCCAATGGCCATCAAAAAGAAAATTGCCAAAAAGAGAAGGCTTAGGAAAATGTCGCAGAACAATATATACCCTTCTGACAAAATACGCTATATTAAAGCTTCTGCTGAACTCAAAAGTTTAATCAAAAACCTAAAGAATAAAAGCTTTCAAGAGTATTTGGAAAATTTAAGTCCTACCTTGGACACAAACTATGCCTTGTGGCGAGCAACAAAAAGGTTCAAATACCAGCATCAATAAACTCCCCCACTACGCAAAGAGGACAAGAGCTGGACACGTACAGATTCGGAGAAGACAGATGTTTTTGCTTAGCACCTAAGTAAAGTATTTACCTTCTTCTTTAACACCATAAGAAGACTCTGAAATAAAGAATTATCTGTATAACCCATGTCAATTGGCCCCACTACCAGAGCTATTCTCAGTCAAGGAAGTTAAAGATCTGGTGAAATATGATCTACATCCTTAAAAGGCCCCTGGCTTTGATGAAATAACAGGGAAGATAATTAAAGAACTTCCTCACAAAGGTTTTGTCATGCTTACGATCATAGATAGATCAGTCTTGCGTCTGGGGCACTTCCCGCTAATGTGGAAGATGGCTCAACTGATACTTATATTGAAACCTGGCAAACCACCCAACGAAGCTGTTTGTTATACGCCAATTAGTCTATTATCCATATTCGGTAAACTATTAGAAAAACTGCTAGCTAAAAGACTTACACAAATCATCAAAGAATTGAATCTGATTCCTGCACATTAGTTTGGTTTTAAAAAAGAACATTCAACCATACAGCAGGTCGATCGTGTAGTCAACTTAATCAATTAATCCTTCGAAGAAAAAAGTTACTGCATGGCAACCTTTCTTGACGACAGCCAGGCTTTCACTAAGGTGTGGCATGATGGCCTACTATATAAATTAAAAAGCTTACTACCACACTCATATTACATCATAATTAAATCCTGCTTAGAAAAAAGATACTACCAGGTGAAAATGATCAAACATTTATTGAAATACATCCAGTCGGATCAGGGGTACCGCAGGGTAGTGTTCTTGGACCTCTTTTGTACATTTTCTTAACAGCTGATATGCCCATCAATGAACAGTCGCTCACAGCTACCTTTGCTGATGATTCAGCAAACGTGGTGAAACATAAAGCCAGTAATAGCTGCAAGAATGCTACAAAATAATCTAAATGACATCGAAACCTGGACCAAGAAGTGGAGAGTTAAAATAAATGAGTCTAAATCTCATCACATCACTTTTACTAAGTGCAGAAGGAACTCACCACAAGTTATCATTAACAATAAAACTTTACCTCAAGTAACAGAGGTCAAATATCTCGGAATGCACCTGGACAAGGGTTTGGCATGGAAGTCGATTATATGAAGTAAAAGAAAACACTAAATTCAGCAAGCATTACTGGTTACTGGGCAGAAAATCCAAATTGTCACTCCGGGATAAATTGTTAGTATATAATGTTGCATTCAAACCAATTTGGACATATGGTATTCAGCTCTGGGGAACTGCAGCCAACACCAACATTCAAATCATGGAAAGATACCAGTCAAAAGTTTTACGTACCATGTGCTATGGTCCTCATTTTGTGAGAAATGTTGACATATTGAGTGATGTGAAAGTAGACACAGGTAAGGAGACTATTAGAAAGCCTAGTGAAAAATATCTTAATAAACTTGAACATCATAGTAATTTCCTCGCAATAAACCTTTTAGACAATAGTGATAGCATTCAAATACTAAATATATTAAAGCCCCTTGATCTGCCACATATACTCTGAGTTGTAGTTAATGTGATTAGTATTATTATTAGTATAATCAACAATTTAATTAAAGAAAACACAGATTTAAGGTCACGGGACCCTAATTCACATGTATACTTATTAACATACACTTCACACATTAAATTTGCTTATTGCAAATAATAGATAGTAAATTAGTAAAAATCATAAGTTTGCGAATTAACGCTGCAACTTTCGACTAGTTGTTTCGATTGGCAAGCATTAATAACGATAAACGTTTATAATCGATTAAGTTGTACTGCAGGATGTGTATTTTAACCATGTAAAATTTATTATCAATTGTAAACTACATTAACTATTTAGTTCCGTTTAGAGGTATGTTTAGAAAGTTAACAATTGAGTGAAAGAATTAACTTTCTACGGAGAATCTCAGTCTGTTATAATATTAATGAAGTATTGACAACTTTAATAACAACAGAAAATCTTTTTTCTAGAGAGATATTAAGCAGTGAATTATAACTTTCTAAATATTACCGCAACTGTTACATTATTAAAGTCCTGAGTTAACTTCATAATACTGTGATCAATGTGCTTTGTAAACAGCACTAATGCTTCCATTTATTTATTTATAAGTGTATTGGATGCCAAGGTAAAGACTGCATTAGAACTGGTAGAGAATCTACAACTAACAATAGTAACAGCTTTCGGAGTATATTTATATAAGGTGATTTTACGCTTTCTACATAGCATATAGTTTTCTTTTTGATTATAAATATATTGGAAGAGAGAGGTAACTACTACATTGAAAAGTTACTTAATTCAACGAAAATCAAATGGCTACAATTGCTATCAGCTTTCGATGTATGAATTAACTAATAAATACTACGAAGATTTTAGCTATAATTTAATTGGGCAAAAGCGAATTACGAACATATTTTTAATGAGGTAATTAACTTTCCAATAATAAGCTTACGTTACTGAAAATTAAATTGATGACTTAAGTTATTAATAAGGTGAAGCCTTCTAAAGAGAATAGAGATTTATTGTTT
>JABXWE010016983.1:0-16302 GCA_014611495.1 Limonius californicus | reverse complement strand
TACTTTTAGCAGAAAAACCCAAATACGTCTTAAGATAGGTAATGGTAATAAGCATTCAAACATCCCCATTTTGAGGAGATAAGAACTGTAAGAAGCTTAAGATTTTAAGTATACATTTATCTATTGTGGCTATACAAATTACAACAACCGCCCTTGCTGTTTTCGATATTGGGAATTTCCAAGCAAATCTCATAAGTAATAACCGAGCGGTAGGCTTATCTAAAGTCTTGACAAAACTTGAAGTTTTCTCAGTATAAATAAAAGTAGTGGACAAGTACAGAATCAATTCTTGTGCTACAATTAGAAGAATGAATGATAACGAAAGTGCTTTTTTGGAAGTACCAGCGATACTGGATGGCTATCCCAATAAAATGTTCTCTAGCAATTATTGTGTGTCTTATTATTATTATCGATTTGTTAACAACCCTAAATTCCGTCAGATTTTCTTTAAAAATAATATTATTATGGTCTATGCGCGGTTCCATTTCTGGAAGCGTAATTTTTTAAAGTAGGTGTCTAATTTGTATCTGAGAAGGATCTAGATACATTTTAAAGTATCTTGTATCTGTATCGAGATACACGTAGTAAAATGTATCTTGTATCTGTAACTAGATACACTTTTTTAGAAGTACCTGTATCTGGATCTAGATACAAAAAAAAGTATCTTACCCAACACAGGTCCTTACATGATAATGCTGGGTGTAATTCCCAAATCACGACGCAGTCTAAGCCGAGAGTAAATTGTAATATTGACAAAATGACCACTCTTTAGTTTCGACTTCTTTTTACCTCTCCTACACGTAGGTGAAGTAGTGACCTCACGTCATGGGTCACCCTGTGCATAGCATTTCAAGGCTGCTTGCAATTAACAGGCAACCACATGTTGGGGTTTTCATAATGATGATAATCTAAATACATGTATACTTAATTTTTCATATTTCATTTCTCTGCTGCTAAACTAGTTAGTTGTTGTTGCTGCAGCTTTGGAATAGACTATGCAACATTTACGTCAGTTTTTTATACGATCTCAGAAAAAGGCTGAAACGAGATCTTTGGTATGTCACATGGTTTACTAGGGGACCGTAGATTATCCTCAGCTGTCTGTCTTACAATGCCAAGCAGAATTTGCGCCGTCCGCATCGGTTTCAAGTCGGTGTACCTACAGTGATGTGACAAGGTAGATTTACAGCCTAACGAATCTTCCTGATTAATTGTTACAGGGCGAGTATTTGTAGCCCTTGCACACAGTGATAACCTTCCCCATACTTGTGGGGTCGCGTACACTTTCACTGACCTTTAGAAAATTGGTAAGCGGAAAATCACGATCAACAATTACATAAATTAGAGTAAATGAGCAAAACAACTTCCCCGACTTTTCCATATCTCAAATTGACGATGCATATTTACGAAAGCATCAGTGCGTTGCAGACTCAAATCTAATTGTATGAATTAAAAAAACTGTAGTTTAGTGATACTTTTGTTCTTCCAAAATAACGCTCGAGTTGCTTGTTATAATCAAGAAGTTCGGGATAGATTTTCATTCTCCAACTGTAGCTATTAAAATTCGGCTGCTCTTCCCACAGAATATATCTACAACCAGTCTAGATTAAACCCATAATTATTAGTTGATTATTATTAAATTATGAGTACCCGATTTATAGTTTCTAAGATACGCTAATTGTTTGATAAACGGTACAAAATTAGTAACATTAGTCTCCTTAGCAAGTGCCTTGCTCATATTTTTTGCAATATAATACCAGTAAAGCGTATCCATAGTTTATCAATTTTTGTAAAGGTTTATTTTGAATAACAGCAAAGACTTAATATGAGACGTATGAGTTAGCTGTGGAAGTGTTAATCGAATGTCTAAGCGGTCCCTTTGCTTTTACATTTGAGTTAACACACACTGTGTTTAAAGCGGCGACTCACTAAACTATGAATTCGAAGGAAACCTACTTCTAACAAGTTACAAGGCAATCCTGTCACTTGAGCATTATTCGTTTAAAGTTTTCAGAGTATTTTTTGCAAGTGGTTGAGAAAAGTAGTTAAAAAAGGAATGAAGGTGTAGGATTTTATGCGTATAAGCACGAAGGGACATTTGTCAACACTAAACCAATTCTTACATTTACGGTTATGCCTAAAATGACAAACATTTACCTATTTCAAATATAACAGTCTGTATATTTTTGCAGTTTATTTCTATATTTAAAACTTCCATCAAATTACATATACATATATCAACTATTACAACGTTTTATACAAACACAAATCGATATTTTCAGAAAGGTTTTAACACCTACAATCTCGTTTTACTACTCGTATATAAAGTCATTTAAATGCTATTTACTTTTATACGATTGGATGAGCGGCTTTTGAGTGAAAGGCAGCGTTTCTCTACTTTTTAGTATTTGCGACCCAATTTTCAATCACAATTCTCATCGCCCCCCCCCCCACCCTCTCATACACCAATTTTTACTGTAATGGTGCTGTAATTGTAATATTAGTTCCTATTTAATTGTATTTTGACGCTAAAGGTACACTACGACCATAATTCTTAATTACAAACTTTGAAAATTACCATGAATAGGTAAATGTATTGATATTTGGCAACACCGATCCGCTGCGTTGATAAAACCAGAATTGATGCCTCTCTATTGCTCTCTGTCGTACATCCACCATATCGGACATTCTCGGAGCTTCGCGAGAAGTTCCGATTTGCCTCGAACATTCTTGAACGTCTGCGCGACCACGACGCAAGCGTGTATAAATGCTGCACCTCGTTCAATTGCAGCCACTCTCAGTTGAGTCGACCCTTCTATGGTGAATGTGTATGTTGTAATTTGCGTGTTAACTGCAATTCATGGTATTCGAGTAGCAGTAGATCTACACAAAATCATGAATAAATATTTAGGCCTGCAAGGGACGCGCCTCACAGGTTGAGAATGTGATCTAAGGACGTTTAAGGTGAAATCATTACAGAAGTGTTGCTACCACATACAGTAGAGGAGTGACTATATTGCCGTTTGCCGCTTAATCGCGTTACACATAACCAAAGGTGTAACTAAGATTTTTGCTCCCTTCTCGATTTATTAACTTAACGCCTCTGTGGGTTATTTTAAGTTTATATTTTCGCAAATATTCGCGAATTTGGCATCTTTTAAACTTCGTTCGGGCGGCCTTGGTAGCTCGCCTCAAATTTCTGGCTGCCGAAAATTTTCCCCCGAAAATTTACCGCCGCCAAAAATTTTCCGCCTAAAGCTTCAGCCTACTTAGCCTAATGGGAAAACCGCGGCTGACCACATAATACATTTTCCACAATCCTTTGGCTTTCGAAAGAGCATAATGACCGTCTCCTGTGCACACATACATATGGGATGTAAGTACTGTTTAACTGCGGCTCCGAACCCCAGGAAGTGTTTAAGATGTTTTCTCCAGAAAAGGTGCTCTTGACAGAAGGACTACGGTTTCCCATTACCTTCCCAGAAGCAACATCCGATGTTCCTGGAACTCCCGAACCTAGGTCCTTCAGCGCAATAGACCAACACACTAACCGCTGAGCCACAACTGCTTCTAATACATTCTAGGAATATGGAAGCAGTACACCGATCGGAATTGAATTCGGTCTTCTCAGGTTTACTTTAATAATAATAATCATGTGTACATACCGGAGTTAAGTACATATTTTTCAGACTAAACCTATTGACAATTGCTGTCGAATGATTGCGGAATCCGATCCGTTGTTTAACCTCGAAAATTCCGATTTTAGAATCTTAAAGGTTTTGCCGATGATAAAATAGGAATGCAATTTTTTATTCTGGAATTGGAATCATGGAGGCTAGAAACCCTTTTTCATTCCAAAATTGTTCGACAGCTTTCGAAATCACATAGAAATTCCTGAATCGAAAATTTGTGGTCGCCTGGACTTTCCAATATTTTAAATTACTACTATTTTTACGAATTCCAATAGTTTTCGGTTTAACTTTTAATTTTCATGTAGAAAACTATGATCCTTTTTGGCTCTCTAGATGTTGTCAAGCTCGTATAAGCCTGCCATGGTCTATCTTGGTACACATTAGGCGGTTTAAAGAGCATTTAAATTAGATGTTGTTAATTATTAGTATTTTTGATGAGGTACCATGGACAGACATAGAGAAAACTAAACTATTAACCGTTTCATGACTTGAGATTGTTATGGAGAATTTTGTGACATTCTAGAAAAGTAATAGATATCGAAATAGCTGTAAATTAATGACATTCACTAGCTGTTGCTGTTACCGACGGAGTTATAGGTAAGAATTTTTAACAACATAATTTAAGTATTTGGACTTTCTCCGATTTTTTGTAACACCTTGTTTGGCTAGACCAAGTCCATTTAGCAAATTGTCTCTAATAATGATTGTGAAGTGAAGTATTCTATAAAGTTGTGATGCACATCATTCACGTGTATGACTTCGTCTTTGCTGTCGCACTATTCACTTAAACTAAACTACTCAAAAATGAATACGAATATTGCAGTGCAAGACACTTAAAGGCAAAACCAATTGCATTTATAATAAAAAACTACAAAAATAACAAAATGTAACATCCTTTTAGTAAATAAAATGAAAATTACAACAAAGGTACGTTTAAAGAAGATATTTAACAATATTATAGTGCAAATCGTTATTGTTTCGTTTCACTTAACTTAAAATTATTTAAATTCTAAACCGCGTGGCACCTCCTCTTGAAGTAATAACTGTTCTGCACGTTGCTGGCATACTATCAATGCAATTATCGATATTTTCTTGTGGAATATGATGCCACAGTACCGGCAATACGACCCTCAGATGTTGCACAGTAGTAGGTCTTGGATTATGATGATCCAGCTGTCTCTGCAAAAGTTCCCATGCATGCTCGATGGGGTTGAGATCTGGAGATAGCGGAGGAAAGGCAAGGTGGTTTATTTCCTAATCATTGCGTCAAGACATGGAGGTCAGTACGCGACCCTAAAGAAATACCAACCCATACCATAAGACCACCACCACTAAAGGCCACGACTGGTTGGGTATACTGGGGTAAGGTACGATGTAGGGCACTACGACATATTCCTTGACGCCGGCTATCATTGCTGAGACAATATCTGGACTCGTCCGAAAACAGTATATCATCCCACGGTGTCGCTTCTTCAAGCCATGCCACCCGGTGTGTTCGTTGAGCCACAGTTTTTGTACGTACGTCCTACCTTACACAATCGATTTCTCACAGTTTTGTGGGAGACTCGATTTCCTGTGGTTTTCTGGAGTACTTGCTGTAGATATTGAACAGTTGAGAAGAGGTGTATTCTTGCATTAATTACCAGGATCCACATGAGGTGTTGTGATGCCAAAAGGTCTACTTCCATGTCTTGTTGTAATCATACCTGTTTCTCTAAGGTGCGAAAGGGCAAGTGAAATTACGCTCTGCGTGGTTCCTAAGATATCAGTAATGTCGACTTGTCGATCTCCTCTTTGGTGCATAGCAATAGCTACATTTCGTTGTTCTACTGCTAAATAGTTTCGCTGCATTGTTGTTTATTATTAAGAACACAAATGTAACACACGAATAAAAAACCATAAACAAGAAAGATCTTACCAAAACAGGAAAGATTATTTAATCAAACACACAAACCCGACTTGACACTAATACGGTTAAGCAATTGCAAATGGATTTGTTTTTTTTTTTGTTTTTTAACATCAAATACTGCCGCTTGCTCTAATCAATAATAGATGACTGTCAGCCGCCGGATACAAACCTATATGCTTTATAATACAATATCCCTATTTATTCTTGAGTAATTTAGTTGTAGCATCTCGACGTTTTGGTGATGGTGAAGCCTTTCTTAATATTTCTTCGCAAATCGCTGGATTTCTTCAGCAACCTGCAATCAGTTTCGAATATACCACATCCCCATAGTTGCGCTCCATAAGTTGAGACCGGTTGTAGCACGTATTTATATAATAACAGTTTATTATGTATTGATAGCTCAGAATGCCTATTAATTAACCAATAAATGTTTCTAAACTTCAGGTTGAATTAGTTTCTTTTCTTTTTGACGTACGTACCTCAGTCTGACGTCTATATAGCATGATACCTAGATGTTTTGCATTATTTCCGTGGGGTAACGTTGCCTGGTTAATCACGACAGGGAGGTGGTAAATTTGTCTATTGGTATAGTTAACTTGCAATGATTTTGCTTCGTTAAGTTTGATTCACCACTTCTCTGTGGCAGCCCGAAATTTGGTGGTTGCTTCTTGCGTACTGTCACCTACCACTGTGATGGCCGTGTCGTCAGCAAAGGTTGAAATTGTTGTTCCTTCCGTGACTGGAATGGCGTTCGTGTACAGGAGATACAGGAATGGGCTTAGTACACTTCCTTGTTTCACACCAGTTGAAATATATTTTATTTCTAAATAACTGCCTTCGTGGTTTACTCGAAAGAATTAGATGTGCTGGTTAGGCTATCTTCTACCTATCTTGCGTTTCAGTCCTGCGTGCTAGACTCTATCGAACGCTTGCGCAGCGTCAAGAAATATAATGGAGCAGGCTTTCCCTTCTTCTAGTGTTTTGTCGATTGTGGTTAAGATTCTATGAATCAATGTAGTATAAAATGCTTGATTCTGTAAGCTACGTTAGTATTACTTGTACGTTTTGAAGGATTATATAAACGACGGTTCAACAGAAAAAGAAATCAGGAAAAGATGCGAAATGACTAGAGTGGCTATGAAGAAACTAACACGAATATGGAAAGATAACAACATATCTAAGAAAATAAAATACACACTGGTACAATGTCTGATCTTCCCTATACTAACATACGCCAGCGAGTCCTGCACTCTTAGACAGAAAGAGACGAAGAAAGTCGATGCCACAGAAATGTTCTGCTGGCGGAGAATGCTGAACGTTTCAGGGACAGAACATCGAAGAAATATATCAATACTCCATGAACTTAACATCAAAAGGCGTCTATCGAGCGAAAAACAACTCAAAATATTAAGATACTTTGGACATATCATGAGGAAAGAATCTGATAACATGGAAAAATTAGTAATACAGGGAATGGTAGAAGGAAAAAGATCATCCACCAGGTGGATACACCAAGTAACCAAGCTAACCGGGAAGCCTATGCAATATGCATACACTCACGATCGAAGCACAAGACCGAGCAAAATGGAAAGAAACAATACAAGACGCCGCAGGGGCCACTACATTCCGTACTGGGAATTAAGACTGAGGAGGAGGATATAAACATCTGCCTATTATGCAAATAATGTAACTACTGCCGTTTTCAGGTCTCATTACTCTATTAAAAAACCTAATTGTTCAGCGATTTGATGCGACGAAACGTATTGCCGCAAAAGTTTAATTCTAACTAATAAATTACGTAGAAGTTACATTCGAATAATCCAAATACCAAATAATTCACTGTTCAATCGGTTACAATGATGAGTTGCAACTTTTCGATACCCTGGTATCGAATAGTTCGGTTTTCGAAAACCATTGGCAAGCCGTGCCCTGACAATAATAATTTGTCAGTTTTCTTTTATTTTACTTAGACTAATCTTCTGACTTTATTATAAGAGGCATTATTGCTATTTAGAAAATGCAATATAAAAAAATTGAGCACGTAGGGTTTCTATTACTTTCCCTTTACTTGTCAAGTTAATAAAGTACAAGCCACCATATACGCCATTATTCTATACCCTGTAAAATTAAATTACGAGTCTAGTTGTCAAGAATTGGATTTCTATTCCCTATTTCGAAAGCGTCGAAAAGACCCGATTGCAAAAATCAGATTCGATTCTAATTGTAGACCGCAATCCGATTTCTATAATTTCGATTATTTTCAGCGAAAAAAGGTCTTAAACATTTCAGATTCGTGGCAGCATGACTATTCACCCGTTTAGCTGTGAACATCCCTATTGCAAAGGTAAACGAAAACCTATGGGGATAGTATGTACATATTCAGAAGGGATGCTATCTGGTAACAAATAAAATTAGTAAATTATTTACTGGAACGTAATTACCAAGACGGCGAAAGCATATCTTTAGATCTGGCAGGCCTTGTGCAAAAATACACCAAGTTACCATTTTATTGCGAGTATCGAAACCGAAACCGAATTTAAATGATACAGTGGAAAGCAGTGTTCAAAACTCAAGTTGAACAAGTGTTTACAGGCATTAAATTTGTACACGTACTACGAAACCTGTCCACTCATTTTATTTCTTTTTGCGTGTCACCCTTTCCGGCTTTGTTTGTAATTTATCCCTGTTTTTGTAGCAGTGCTTTAAATTTAATTAAGGATTCTATTGATATGAAGTAACTTGTGTCCCACTTTGAACTTGCAGATTTGAATTATATGTAACCAAGCATTCCTTTATTGGACATTAGGGTGGGTCATTTTATATTTTTTCTACTTTTTCAAGGGGCACAGCGATAAAAAGATGCTAAATGGAGTCGAAATAACATGTGTGAAATTTTATTACATTTTGATAAGTCTAAGTGCCTCCGGATTGTAATCAAAGTTTCGAAAAATTTTCGTTTTCTAGGTAAGTTCCAAATTGAAAATTAGATACTCAGAATCCTGTTATAATTATGTTTTTGATTAAATTAGACAGCTAATATAGTCTATTTAAGAAATACAACCAATAGAAGATGCTTTCTTCATATATGTTGGTGTGAGGGGTGGGGGGTAATAGGCGTCAATAGCGCGTTTAGTGAGACACATTTCGCACGTCTTCCATCCATTGTTGCTGCGGCTAATTAAGTGAGAGGTTAAGTTGCACTCGCTCACGCGTTTTTAACATGGATCTTACTCGTACCATGTGGAAATGTCCGTTGTTTGGTGATTCAAGTGATATAAAAGGCAGCATGTTGCCAACCTACGAAGATGTTATGAAGTTCTACGAGTGGAACCAGCACAAAATAAAACGTGATAACGAAACTAAAAAAGAACCCACGTATAAGAAAATAGGGACATTGTGGTGGCAAGAATTGAAGAAATATGGACAAAAGCTTCTATTCCTATTGTCGAACATAAACGAGTGAACGCGATGTTGAAGGCATATCATCTAAAATGCAAAAATCTTGTAAAATCTCCGAGACGAAATTAGAAAAGTTCCGCCGCACCAGTAAAGCTTTGTTTGACTTTTCGTCCTGCAAATGTAAGAACATCAATAAGTGTGCCTGTCCTAGACATAAAAAAGTACCTGTGAGAGAGCAAAGCTTCCTAATCGACCAGCGAACCACTAGAAGAATGGTAATTGGAATCGTAGATGTTATTACAGCGAATCAAATATCCAATGCTTTGAAAAGGAAAATGCTCCCGTTTCAGCCTAAGAAAGAAAGCACAGAGAAGCGCAATGTGTCGATTTCATCCGAATCTAGTAAATCGGACCTTGATGATGACGTATTTCACGTATTCCAATCACATTCACAAACCCCAATGACGACTTCTGTCGATGAGCCTACTGATTGTACTGATACAAATATTACAGTAGACTACGCTTTACTATCAAGAACATGCTATAGATATGGAGTATCGGACAGGGCTGGGGCAGCTATTACTTCAGCAGTCCTTCACACTAACACTTCAAAAGTTACTAATAAAAATAAACTTCGCCGAGAACGCAAGAGAACAAGAAAATGGTTAGCGAACCTAGACAAAGTCCTGCAAATACCGGCTTTATATTTTGACGGACGAAAAGACAAAACTTTAATTATATCAGAAAAGGACTGGAAAATGTACAGACAGAGCATTCTTGAAGAGCATATTTCATTGATAAAGGAAGCGGAGTCAAAGTTCTTGAGTTATACTTCACCAGCTTCTAGCACTTTTAAATGCATAGAACAAGCATTTTTTCACCTTGCTGTAACGACTTATAAAAAAAAGTATTTTTTTGCAAATGTTGCTATTTTCAAAGTCAATCCGGAGGCAGAAGATGATATTGGATTCTAATAAAATTTGTGAAAAAATGTGATCTAAAGACATAATTTGGCACCCTTTTCTTCCTGTACTCGATAGAAATCACTTAATTTTTTTTCTCCATACAACCGTGACCCACCCTATTGGACATCATATACAGATCAGGCAAATGCATGATACACCGGTTCAGAACTGAAGAATCTTTTACGAACATTTGCGTTCTCTTGTAAATAGCATTTCCAAATAACCATAATTTCTTGGTAAAGTCATTTTCCAACATGGTTACCTCAGTTGGGCTATGAGATCGTGTAAGTTAACGCCGCTTTACATTTTCTTTTCAATTGTGAGGAATTGTTATAATACAGGGTGTTTGGTTCACCGACGTATATCTGAGAGGAGGTGGTAGATGAGTCGATTTGGAACTTATTTAATCAAAAATACCCTTATACAAAGTGTCACGGTTTTCGAGATAAAGCCAACTTAGTGATTTAACTAAATTAGACGATTTTTGCTACTATGAATTTTAATTAGACACTATTGCAAGTTTCTAATTCATTGTAACTTTTATTTTAATAATCTTTGATATATATTTCATCAAATAAAATCATTTCATACACTCCACATGTGATCAAAAAAATCTGGAGTCGGCTAAACTTCAAAAATGTATTCTTTTGATATCAAACTTTGATTTAGTAAGCCACGTATAAAAAGCAATTACAAAACAAGATACGTTCAGATGTGTTTAGAAACTTCCAGGGTGTCTGCCCTTTCTATTGATGTATCACACTCTAATTATTACCTGCAAATTTTCGAAATAAAAGGTATTTCAAGACAAAGCGACAAAATTTTATTAGAAACTGATTAACAAAAATTAGACAAAAACAAACAAATCAGGTAGCTTTGTAAATAATATCAGTTGTTTTAATCTTCATGTTTTTCAAACTGTTTGTAATTTCGCCGAAGACAGAGGGTCGTCGAATAAGAACAAGACATCAGAATTAATTTGTTACATATTTATTACATCGAAAGCATTATAACTAAAATTAAAGTAAAACATTTCTAAGGCATAAATCTAAGGACTAATATGTGCCTGCTTTAAAGTACACAGACTGTCCAGGTTTGGTCTGATATTCGAGATAGACACTCTGAGCTCCTTTTCTAATTGAAGTTTGTGTCTATACTTACACTTTAAAGCACCTACAGCGGAAAAACCTATTTCCCAAAGGTGAAAAGTAGGAAAAGCTAACAGTATCCGAAATTCTTTTGCTTTAATAAGAGAATAGTTACAAGACAGTTCACTCCAGAAATTTGTTATTGAATAATATCATAATTTCATTTTTCTGCGGTACTTGAAGAAAGATTTATCAGTTGTTCCTCTTCTTGCAGAGATAGGCTGGTAGGTCTACTTTCAAATGGATTTAATACCCAATTCCAGTTCCCCAATTTAATGTCTTTTTCTGCGAAAAAGTGTTTGCTGAAAGTAGTGTTCAAGTTTTCTAAATGACCCTCCACTGTCTTTATGAACAACTTTTTATTCTCTCTTCCGGTGGATAACTCTGGATAAATTCACATATTGTAGGAAGCATCTCAAAGAAATTGTCTTTTAATTTGTTATTCCACGACTGTATTCTCTTACAAGAAGCGTCGACCCTTTCACTTATATCAAATAGAATTGCATTATTTCCCTAAAGTTGAAAGTTAAGTGAATTCAGTTTTTGGAATATGTCTGTTAAGTAGGAGAGTTTCATTAGAAATAAATTGTGTTCGAATTCTTTCTCATGCTTATGACTCTCCTCGCTCAAGATGATCGCTATTTCATTTCTCAGTACGTAGAGGCGCTTGATCTCCTTACCGCGTGACAACCATCTGGATGAAGAATAAAACAACAATGATATATGTCAGCTTCCACATCTTTACAAAGAGCAGCCAAAATAATTGATTTTAGAGATCTGGTTTTTATATAATTAACTATATTAATAACTACGATCAAAACAATATTCAGCCCAGGACTTAGCGATTTTGATACTAAAGCTTTCCGATGAATCATGTAGTGTGTCTAGACTACTTCTGGAGATTTCCTCTACACAAGTGCTTGTAAACTGTAATATCTATCAGACATGGCTTTAGCTCCATCGGTATAACACAATCCTTCCGCTGCAAGTTTGCGCTTCCAATAGCATTATTTGTAACTCGGAACAATTCGACAGCAGTTGCTCTTCCTTATATAGGCTTGCAAAATAGTAAGTCTTCAACTACTGCAGCTCCCTGACAGAAGCTGATATAGCAAATCAAATGAGAATCGTTTCTGCTGTCTGTTGCTTCATCAAGTTGTATGGCAAATAATTTGCCAGCTAACTCAGATTCAAGTTGCTGCTGAACATCCACTAATAGATCGTTAATTCTTCGGCAAATTGTATCGTTTAGTAGAGGAATATACTTGAGTTTTTTAGCATAGCTTTCACCAAACATTGTTTCTACCACGTCTACGGCAGCTGGTAAAATTAGTTGCTCTGCAATCACATGAGGCTTCTTGAATTTGGCTATTTTATAAGCCACTTCATATGATGCCAATAAAACTTTCTCATTGACTTTGTGGAAATTTGCCTTTTGTTTCCCGAAAGATCTAAGTTTCTGTGCAAAAAATTTACGGGGTTTATCGACATATTAATTTCGCAGAGATTCTAAATGCCTCTTCAATTTATTGGATTTCATGCTATCTGCAGCCAAAATTTTGAGGTAAATAACACATTGAGGTTTTATTTCACCACTTATTTCAATGCTTGTAAAACCGAAGTTTAAGTATGCTTGGTCATATTTTCGTGTTTTTGATTTTGTAACAGGATTAGCACTGGTACTGGGCGATTCTGATGTAGTAGAAGCTTCTTCGTCTTTAAGCCTCCAATTAAAAATCTATCCATATCTACTAAACGTGTACGTAAAACTACAATAATTTTTTTCGGCGTTTGATCTCCAACTCATATATACCACATAGAAAAGCAGCAATTGATGGACTTGAGCGACTTCAGTTTTGAGGAAAATAAGCAAGTGCTTCTATTTGAAAAGGTGGGTCCGTTTGAAAGTGCTTTGTTAAATTAGGCTTTACTATTTATTTCATGTAACTTTGTCCTTTAATTGTTAAAGTTGTTTAACGTCTTATAAGAAAAAACTTAGATAATTCGATAACATTTAATTTATTTCTTTGTTTCATCCATGTTTTATAGGTTCATGTTTACTACCTTGTATCCTTCGCCTTGTTCAGTTAACCAGCGCAAGAATTTAAAAGTGATACAGCAGTTACCAAATTTAAATTATAGACCCTGAGATAAGAGTTCTTTTAAAGTTTATGTTTGAAGTGTGCCCTTTGTGTTGTTTCAACAATGTATATAATAATATTGTAATTTTTTTTTATATGAAATGGAGATCATATGTATTACAGATGCAAGTAAATCAGCATTCCCCCTTCTGCTAACGTAATATTTTGTCGCTTCAATGTGGGGCTCATATGTATGTTCCTCAATAAAGCATCATAATAATATATTATGATTCTGTATCTAGGATTTAACCCAGATCCTTCAGCGCACACGAACCACTGCGCATATAAATATAGAGACACACGCAGTCTTATACTCCAATTATATATTTATTTATTTGTTTATTTAATTAATCCGCATATATATATATATATATGTATATATATCCAAGTATGTGTGTTTGTGTGTGTGTGTGAGCTTTTTATAATCTCCTTTCGTGGGTCACAAAACGAATTAAAACCGTATTTTAACTCATATTCTTATTGGTGTGAAACAGGCTCATTTCTCTTATTAGTTATGATCTATTGTTGTTATTCCAATGTCATTGTGACATATTCCAAACAAGTACAATACGTGAACGAACACATAAACAGTAGTATCAACGACAAATTGTGTCTTCAATAAATTAAGTGACTTGCCTTACCCGGGTTACGGTTCCGTTTTGTTCAACATTCCACCAATACATTTTCGGTTGTGTAGATCTTGCTTTGCGGCATCTAAGGTTATCACGGGTACGTGACGATCCTGGCAAGGTATGGAATGTCTTTTCACGGTTCCGCTGATACCGACATTAAATCACCCTTTACATTTTAGAAACAACAACCCTTTCGGGTGAAATCACATACCGTTACGAAAATGTATGCATTGTTGCTTTGAGGATTCTGCTGTGGCTTTCAATGTCTTATTTCTGATTTATATAAAGTCATTGCACAGCTAATTGTATGGAATTACTTTACAGAATTACCAATTTAACAAAAAATGTGATATTAGTACTGACAAAATCAATTATACCCATTTCTGTATCTGAGAAACTATTTAAACACATTCTGAATTACACTTTGCGTAGAGGAATGTATAATTCAGATAATTTGGGAAAAATCAGATAATTATCTTCGCTAATATTATTAATTTAGGGAATTCCAAATCGACCTGGGATTTCAAAAACCCGTACAGCCTTTTGTGTAAGCAATCCATGATATTCTTTTCTTTATCTCACTCCAATTACAAGCAATTGATCATGTCCTCCCATTAGAGGAAACCCCTAGCTAAGTTGTAGTAACATCGACATTGCTCGTTAGGCTAAAGAACTACATTGATTACAACTTTTTGGTATTGCTCTGATTATAAGAACATGAGATACATTTTGACACTGGGGTTGTGCGCATTGTATACCTAAAAGGCGGTAGTTTGTAACAAGGTAAAACCATATCATTAATTCAGGTCTAAATATATCAACAATACGATGTTGCGGGCTTATGATGGTGATGATACCAATAACATCGATTGACTTTAGCTTAGATTTTCACCATACTGTAATTATTTTGAATAATGTTTCTTAAAATTCTGCTCAATTTATCTTTTCTTTACAATGTTGGATATGTTGTCTACTAATTAAAAGAAATAGTATTCGAAAATATCTCATAGTGCAAATGCGATGGTAATAGGAAACGCTTACTATAGCTAATTTTAAAGCATCTTAGTAGTCCTTCAATACGCAAAATTGCTAATTCAGTAACTATTGAATTATTGAATGAAATTTAGTAGTTAACACGAAAAAAGGTTTAGCATTTGCATTTGGATAAAAAATTCTAAGATTCAATAGTTTAAGAATTACTTCAGCTTGTGCTTAGCAAGAGGTGTCACCGATTAGGTGGTTACAGTAGTATTGTATAAGTCCTTTAATAATCAGAAGTGCATGGATTGTAATAATTCCTCATTCGTGGAATTTACTTTTTCATATCTATAATATGAGGAGAGCAATGAATGTATTGGTTAATTTACGATGAAAAGGCATGACAAATATGACAAGCCACAAGAACCAGGCTAGCTCCGGTGAGTTCTACATGTCAAATTTTTAGGATTTGAGCCAATATGTAGGAAACTCACACAAACTAACTTAGCCTTGTTTCACACCGAAAGCGATGGGCCTCTAAGGCCTGTGAACGCTTCATATATATATATATATATATATATATATTGCAATGAATTTAGTTTTTAATTAATAATTATAATGAATTATAAGAAAAGTAATTTTGAGTTGGGCGCCAATTTTGAGTTTACTCAAAATAAATAAACATTAATTAATTCTTTTGCATCTAAATAGACTCTTAAAACTCAAGGTAAGGAGATACGTGGCTTCCCTGTTTTAGATAGCTATTTATGCAGCAAATGTAACACATAATATCAGTACATAATTAAATTTTAAACTTAGCTTGAAAATCCAGACCCTTCTGCGGCAATTTAGGCACCAATTCTCCGAAAACTGCTGCAGCTGCATATTTTTATGTTGACAAGCTCCATTGTATCAGCCGGAACCAGTTGAAATTAGCAATGTCAGCTTCCAGTACGCAAATTTAAAGATTAGTGGAATAAATCTCAGGAGCACAGTAATAATTACACTTGAATGTTCCAATTTAATTAAGGTAAGTTCTTTTACATACGTTAATTTTATTATTTTCAATAAATGAATACGTAGAATCTTATTTTATTCTTATTTCTTTTCAGTTAAAATTTTCCAAAGAAAACACACTTGGATTAATTTAAATAAGGTAACTTATTTATTATTATTAAAAACACAATTTATTATTAACACACAAATTCTGTTGGAGTTCTACAAATTACTCTTTGACATTTTGTAAACAAAAACACTTAACCTCACTTTTGAATTTAAAATTATAGCATTGAATTTTACATAACAATTGATTTTTGGGCACTGATCAAAATGCGTACATTCTAGTCGATGGCCATGAAGGTACTAATTCAATTATTTTCTGCCAGAAACCTCTGCAAATCTGACAAAATCGAATCGTAACTAGGTAACATAACAAAGA
>JABXWE010016982.1:0-18984 GCA_014611495.1 Limonius californicus | reverse complement strand
TAGGAGCGTCACATACATACGTACGTACGTACATACCCACCCACAGACAGACATTTTTTAAAAACCACTTTTTTGGGTTCCTAGAGACCCAAAACGGATATTTCCGTTAAAATCTCGATTTCAAAAATTTTCATGAATTCAATACTTACCCTATACCTATAAGGTATGGGAAAGTAAAAATTCAATAATTTCAGTTGCTATGTTACGTGTATGTTGGATTGCTACAACTACTTTTAAGAGAGGGCAGCTTAGCTGGTATGAAAATATTTACTTAAAAAGACTGAAATGTAAATTTTTTTCATAAAAATCGACTATGACTGCGTTTCGTGATTTTGCTTGGGTTAATTTTGTAATGACAATCTAGTAAACCAAACAAAAATATTTTTAATATGCTAAAAGCGTCTGCAAAACATTTTACTATATAAATTCACCAATTGGGTTACAAAGCTGTTGAATTACTTTACTGGTAAGAGTAAAATTGTATCCGGTACAAGCACTCCCTTGCTTATAATAAAAAAAGTTTCAACTTTCGCTGTACTTATAATAAATCACCTTTATGTTAAAATACCTAACGTTTTTCCGTTTTCCTTACCAACTTAGTTTAAAAATAAACTTGTATATAAGAATTGTGATTAATACAAGTACCGCCAATTACCTCTAACCTATTGATGATGATGCATTCGCACAGTCATTTCTAAGTCAAGAAAAACCAGTCAAGCAATGTGTGCGAAGTAAAAGAAAAAGCATATTTATTCTACCATCAACCTTTGACACGTCTCTGAACCTTCAAGGTTGCGGTTTTTGTGGAAAATTAACATACGATATCGCTATTATTAGTCTTGCCGACGTATTCCCAAAGACCTCGATGCTGAACAATAAAAAATGTAATAGACAAACAGATCCGGAATTAATTAGTTTAGAATGCTATTAGTAATAGTAATTATTCATCCTCAGGTTTTGTGCGCGCACCCCACTAAAAACGGATGGAAGCAGCCATCCTTGGTTTAAAATCCGCATTCTAACCTCTAAAGAATTACCATTAAGCAAATGCTAGCTATTTATTCACACGGGAATTATATTTTACACAAAACAGGCTCATCTTCAGCCTAGAAAAACTCACGACCGCTGCTGCGACCTTACCTCTGCACTTTCACTTCTTTTTGCAGAATCAAACACACGACGTTTGTTAGTGCGGTAAACTACAAACATTGTTTTACTCATATTCTCCGCGTAACACTGACATTTAATTGCATATTCGTTTGAAAAGTGAGATGCGAAAAAAACAACCGCATTGTTTAAAGCTTGAATTATCTGGTCTTAACAGCTTGAAAGTGTTAAATGTCTGCACAAGGCAGAGAATTACAATAGTTATCTTGAGGAACTAATATTCATTTTAACCCTGTATGACTCGTAATGTCAATTGGTTTTAAGATTTATTGTAAAGAAAACGGTGTATTAAATCCTCTTAGTACACAGTATCAGTTTACTGATTAAATATTTACAACCATTGCACCTTGTAACGAGAAAGTTGCTATTACTTTTGAATCAGGTAACATTTCTCTGTCAATTGTAGTTATTACGCAAATTAGTTACGCGCACATTGATTATGCTGCAGTGTGTAATATTAAGTCGCATAATACTAGAACATCTCAACACATTTCTAAGCCTAAAGAACCGAAAGAAAGTAATTACTTTTCCTCGCCTAGTGAAAAGATATGATTTATACTATAATAAAAGAAAATTATAGGTGTTTCTCTTCAAAGTCGCACTAAATAAATTGCGTTTTTTATTAACTGAAAGACATATAATTTAATTAATGGAATAAATATTAACCGTCCTTAAATGTATTAATTATTTTAACAATTATTTATATCATGTATGAGGCGCAACCGCCCGTTTCCGGGGTCAGGTCGCTCCGAAAATATTACTACAGAGCAATATATCTTGACCTTAACTCCACCTACTTACCTCGACCAATTATACAAATATACAGTATGATCAACAAAATCTTCGATAAGGGTTTGCTATCGAAAACAAGTATGTGTCTTTACTTCAGCTGTACGGTTTATAAACAGTTAATATAATTATTTAATAGTTATCAAAGTACTGCTCAGTTGTCACAATTGTAGTTTAATGTAAAACACATAACTTAACATCATTCGGACAATCTTCGGAAAATTTTCTTCAAGTTTTTCTCACGTAGTAAAAGTGAACTGCTTGACAAACCTGGTTGGATCTTTGCAAGTTTCTTTGCAATATTTAAGAAATAGAGCAGCGTAGGTGTCTGGCTATCACTACATTAGAGTTGTTGCTTCATATCTAAACGTAATAACAGAAATCAATATAAATAAAGCGGTTGTAGAACCACAACTAGGTAGACTTCAGAAGATGGTACCGTATAGTTTTCTTCAGCATGAAGAAGAATTTGTGATCTTTTGATCAGAAGCTACGTTACAAATGAATAGCCGTAATTGGTTACGTTGACAGTGGTTTGCATACTTAATCGTTTTCAACTTTATTGTAGATTACAACTGATTAGAATTTGTATTACGTATGTTTTTATGGAAAAAAATCTTGTCGTTCTAAGTAATCATTTACTTAGATTAGAAGTGTTAACACTAATAGCTAAACCCTCTTAAGGTATCCTATGCAACTCTATTTATCAAACGTTGCTGAAGTATTATAAAGAATCTATCCAGGTTTGTCAAGCAAACGTTTACTTTCACCAAGTGCAAAAGATTTTATAAAGGTATATAGGTATGTTGTAATTCCCGCAAATGTTGTGTATTTAGAAGAAAAATTGTTTTAAAATGAAATAATAATTTTAATTTTTAATTGATAATTTGCAGATAAATACAAAACACATTTTAATTATCACACATCCTTATCTCTGTATAATCGGTAAAACTGCACCGAAAACAGTATACTGTTGTAGTGTTAAGGGTTTTGCTCTAATTCCTATGAAATCTCATGTAACGATAAATAACGATTGTTATTTCAAACATCTTAAAGTAGGTTTATGCAATTAACAAAGAATGCTTATGAATATAGTGAAATTAAAAAAATTGATTAAACAGAAGTTTTATTTATCATGAATTTATGGTTACAAAATAATAAATAAATAGTATAAGATCATTTCGCGGTTCCGGAGATGTGGTTCCGGCTACTGATAAGCAATTAACGTAGGTTTACGCAAAATCATAATCTTTTAATATTTAGTGAGAATGTAACAGATGAAAAAATGTAACAATTGGTTACAAAAATGTGGGTCAAACATTAAGTACACTGCTCCAAGAAATTAACGCACCAATTATTAATGTTGCGATAAAAGAAAAGCAGTGCGCTATCTACTTCAGCCAAATGCATGGAATGAATGTCTGATATAAACCTGATAGACACATGTTACTCTTGGTCTGTTTCTACATCTTTAACTTTGTTAAAAAAAATTAATCAATTTTACATGCACATTTACGCTGTTTCGTTTTACTTTAAAACTTATCAAATCGTGTAGCCGTCATCAAACAATTGCTTGTACGATCAGTCTGATTTAAAATGCAACGTATCTCAAGAAATTTAAGTCATGATGAGTGTGTCACAGCCCTTACTTCGTCCGAAGAAGGGTATTCTTTCCGCGCTATCGCTGACAGGCTTCGGGTGAACCACACAACCATTTCTCGAGTCATCCAGCGTTTCAGAGAAACTAACGAACATGACAGGCAACCAGGGCAAGGGCGACCACGCTGTAGAAGATCGTTTTCTTCGAATGCGTGCACCAAGAGAGCACTTTATCACCCAAGAGCCCTCCAAAGACAACTTTCAGCAGTACATAATGTGCAGGTTAGCATTGAAACAGTTCACCAACGTCTTCTGGAAGGAAATCCGAGAGCCAGATTACCAGGTACTAGACCACAGTTGACTGCAGATCACCGCAGACACAGATTGGATTTTGCTAGAAACCACTTGAATTGGGAAAATGAAGATTGGAGACGCATTTTGTTCACATAAGAGTCCAGATTATGTTTTGAATGTTGTGATAGACGCATTCGAGTGTTTAGACGTCCAAATGAACGATATCCTCAATGCAATTTTGTCCCCACGACTGCATTTGGTGGTTGCTCAATAATGGTATGGGGAGGCATATCTTTCACGGCCCGCACAGACATACACATCTTCCCCAACGGCACTTTAAACAGTCAGAGGTACATTACGGATATCTTAGAACAGTATATTGTGCCATATGCCCCATGCATCGGAGACAACTTCCAATGAATGCACGACAACGCTCGGCCCCACACAACCAGAATTGTGCAAGAATACCTAGACGACGTTGGTATTCCTGTTATGCAATGGCCAGCCAGAAGTCCCGACTTGAATCCGATTGAGCACCTCTGGGACATTCTCGGAAGATAAGTACGATCCCTTCAACGACCCCCTGCAACTCTTAACGACCTAAGGAATTCATTAGTGGAAATGTGGGATAATCTTGAACAAGAGCAGTTAAGTGTGTTAATTTCAAACATGGACCGTCGTTGTCAAGCTGTCATAACAAGTCGAGGCGGAAACACAGCCTACTGAACCTGTAAACTTACAATTTTTCAGTTTTCGAATTTTGATATTTTTAATTTTTGTATTGATTGTTGTTAAATTGCGTTGATTGTTGTTAAGTTGGATACCATATGGTTGGCTTAATTTTAAGCATTATCTATGATTAAACGTACATCATTACATGGAATACTTTAAACAATCTTGCGATTGTTAGTTGTGGTGTGTTAATTTCTTGGAGCAGTGTAGTTCAATTTTGTTTAGGTGAAGGAGTGTCGCAGAGTATTGAGGTATGTATATACACATAACCCCAATTATAAATGATTTTGGTTATCACAAAACACGAATATACAATGAAATACTATCTGCCATCTGCTTTGAAATAGTTTAAATTTCTGTGTTTAACTGCTTTTTAAACAGTTTTTAATGTGTTGGTCGATACGAATACAACTGCACGTTGTTATGGCCCGTTCCCAAGGAAGGCATATTTGTCGTGGTCATTAGTGAATTGGTATTTTTAAAAGCATTTTCGATTATTTCCCTAGGAGTCGTTTTAAATGCTCGCTGTTCAGCGTTCTTCTTTCTTGTAACGCTGCCTATCTCACGAAACAGTTTTACAAACCGATTTAGAATTGCTTCTTGGATAGCTATCACATATTACATTAATCCTTATTCCTTTGCGATTCGATTATAAAGGCTTGCTGTCCCAATATAGACAATGTTCTGCGTCAACTCTTTCCACACTTAAACAGCTGTCAACCGGCTGAGGAATCTATACTATCGAAAACGGAAACGTGTTGTACTAAAGCAGCGACACGCGTTTACTTTTACGAAAATCACCGTCGGCCTATTTAACTCCTTTTTAAAACTATATCTGCATCTATTTAGATTTAATGTTTTAAAGTTTTATAGAACTAAATCTATGTAGAACACTTATATTTCGCCTGAAATGGTATATATAAAGGTTTTATAAAATAATGAACACAAACGACACAAACTAAAAAACATTAACAAAAAGATCTATGAATTGTTACTATACCAATTTATAGTAGTATTGAACTTTCACAATATACACACAGCCAATTTCTATGCAGGCAGCTAGTAAATTACCAATCAATTTGTGTAATAATAAAAATTTGCATTATATTTCATAATTATGATTACTGTAATTGTTAGCAGTTTTGCAACTTGTTTAAGTTACGTATATTGACGTCTGATCACCATTAATTTATTAATTCTTAACTACATTTAAACAGTTTCTTTTTTGTGGTATAATCAACATTTACCCTTGTTAAATTAACATCAATCTTTCGGATTCCAAGGATGCAATCACAACTTGTTATAATTATAAATTACAACCGTTAGATTACCGTTAAATATTAGATCCTTGAGAACATCTTAAACTTTATATAAAAGCAATGAAACAATTTATTTAAAATGTAAGATAAAAATGTAGTATTATGCTACAACAAGGATTTAAAAAAAATACGTTATACCTTAAATTGTAAATACAATGAGCACTATATTTATTTCCAAATATTTGTATTGGCAATTGACTGAGCTATCTCTTAAATTGTGATCAGTGCTTAATATCACAATAAAAATTTCCATACCTTGCTGGGTTTGACATTGCCGAATTACTCCTGATATATATATATATACCCTAAAATTGGCCAAACTAGTACGAACCATCCATTACGTAATCGACGTAATTCGCATAACATAGTAAAAGTTAATGTATAAATGTGAACGGATTCTCTACAAGCTCTTTTAAGATGTTTAATTAAAAGAGGTGTCTGTACAAGCGGGATTAAAGTGTCACGCTATCGCTAAATTGGAATTTTTGTACCAAAACTAAAACAATAACAAAAATGTAATTAATTAGAAAATTGTCTAGAACAACAGCTCGATGGATATATGAAAATGCACATTGCACGGGCCATACGATTTTCTTTACATAAAAATATGTATTGTCACTAGACAAAATATAAAAAATTTGCAAACTTTTTACAGAGATCAAAGTGGGGTTACGAACAAAATAATGTAAAGGTTTTAGGCTATATCAAGAAGCAGCGGCGTCCCCAAAAACAAATATGGCAGGCGGACTATCGGTATACTTAAAAAATATCTCAATTTACCTATCCTACAGAATTTTAAAATTCTGTTATTTTGCAGTTTATTTTAACTGAAACTTTACTTTGTATGAATTGCTTAAAAAGTAATTATTGAGGAGGCGCAGGAGGCATTGGCGGATGCGTGACCTCCCTAAATAGTATAACAACAGCTCTATCTATATGTAGTTTAAAATTTATTCCTGCGAAAAATAAACACGTGCAGTTGGCATTTGCTTGGGTCTGTATAGAGAGATATACAATTATTAAAAGCAATTTAACTAACATAACTATCATACAGAAAACGTTTTAAGATTTGTAGTAATATTAGAACATTATCTATTCTACGTGAATTTTGTAATAAATAATAAAAAAAAAACAGCAATACCTACTGAAAATGATATATAACTCTAATTATTTTTTACATGTTTAATATATATTTTGGTGTATGCTGATTTTTGATATTGTGCTACTAAAAATTTACTCCTTAAAACTTAATAAAACAATTATTTGTTCTCACCTAATATTACAACGTTTATTTTTATTTATAAACGTAATTAGTATTAATTTTTTCAAAGATTATGATTTTATTGTGATACAAGTCTCAAACATTCTGGCGTTGCATCTTCTTATATTCAATTTACAAACAATTACCGGATGCAACTGAATAACTTTTATTCATGATAATATTCTCTTCCGACATACCTGCATATATTTTAATTAATAGTATTCATTAACTTTCAACAATGCAACTATAACTCTAGTTAACTAGAACATTATCAACAAGAAGCTTCATATTATCTCTTAATAGACTAAAATCTATAAAAATGTTCAATAGGGTTGACTATGCGAGCAAAACAAGTGTCTTAACTTAATTCATAATATTATAACCTCCATTACGAATGTTCTATAGCTGTCAAATAATGATAATACAGGCTATTACATTCTGAATTAAGTAACATCAACCATTTTGTTGTTTATAGGCAACGCCTATCGAAACTTTATTATACCGACTCTGATCCTTAAAATAAACTGTATGCATAGATAATCAATTGATCGAAAATAGAAAAATAAACTGTGATTTGTTTCAAATATAATTACATATAAACACTGGAATCTTGATGTTTAAAACTATACAGCATTTTTAGAACTTTAATTGCTAGTAAAAATGTGACATTTTATTTAAATTCCACGGTCATTTCTAACATCATTTTAGATGTCCAATAAAAAAATCTTTAGGTTAGACCAATTTGTTTGCACACTTCACGTAACAACTGTAAATGTTACTTTAAATTTTACTGCTGTCTCACGCCATGTGCATAAGATATGCTAACTAATTTAATAATTCATAAAGTAGGTATTTAATTTTCAACTAGCAATTTGGTTTTTATCACAGGTACTAATTTAAGGTGCTTTGATGAGCACCTACAAATAAATATTTTCCTTTCGAGTAAATAATAACATAATCGAGGATTCTCAGCTCTTAGGAAATAACGCAAATGCCATTAAATAACAATCTAATGCGATCTTAACCATGATAAATGCAAACGAGAATATAAAAAATTCAAGATTTCTAATTAAATCGTTTTAACAGCTTGCTTAATGCCACTTTAATTTTAACAAGTATGAGATTAAGCCTAGGCATGAATATAAGGGAATTAACAACAACCTTGAATGCTCCATAAAAATTTAATGGGTTATTCTTTAGTCGGATTTTTCGCAATTGTACCTTGCACCTCTGTTACAACTTCTGATGTACCTTTGCATAATTGCCTACAATTTTGAAAAGTGCATGCTGCTACCTTTACATTTTTATGCAGCTTGTTAAGCTATAAAATCCGTTAGTTAACGTTTCAATTTTAGATTGGAAGTCTTTGAACTTTTCAAAGTGTACAATCAGTTTCCAACATATACTTTCCAAACAAGAAAGCTAGAATGGTGTAAAAAGTCCTGTATCACAAAACATCTAACTGTTTTTTTGTACTTTTACATAATGTTTTGACACAATTTCTGAAACATTGATTTAAATATCTTATCATTACCATGCCATTAGTTTATCTACTTACTGTGACGTTGCAATTCTCTAGAAAAATTGAAATAAACAATGTTGCTTAAATTCCTTAATCAGTTACCTCTTATACTGAAAATTATTAATTCATTAGAAATAGCTTAATGTCCGTATAAAACCTTTAGAAGCTATGCAGCGTTGGGCAAAAAGGGCAAAAGTGCAGAGCAATGCAATTATCTCTACTACGGCAACCATGATTTCTACAATATTCTCAATATGAAGGATCCTATGTATGGCGGATACAATGAAAGTATTGGCGGGTTAAAAGAACTTTCGGTTTAGCCGAAAACGATATCAACGTTTTATTTTAAATGGAATACCCTATGGAATTTCTATATATCCATCTTCTTCTCTTCGACTGTTTTATCTCTTACGAAACGTAGATATTCTCTCCTATATCTGTGTTGCGCGTTCAAAGTGCCATAGACATAGAGGACCTACAGCTTAACGTGGGATCCGAAGTGTAAACACTTCTACTCCAGAGAAGATTTAGTAGGCAAAATACCTCGCTGGTTTGCCATTGCCTTGCAGGAGTTGTACATGAGGCTTGGTTATTGCCAAGAAGTAAATGGTTTGACATTTTGAACATCTTCTCAAGTGATGTTATTTATTTTGGTTTATCTTTCATTGTTCTTTGTTTTGTATAGTTTTGTTGCTATATTGCTGGGTATTATGAATTACGAAACATTATTGTTGAGTGTTTTGTTCAATATCTCTAGAATTATTAAATATGACTTACATCACTGGTCTCGCAAAAACGTGTAGCATGGATATATATGGATATATGGATATATATGAGGCGGCCGTGAGCTAGAGGTTAGCCCGATAGACTTCTACGCTGAAGGTCCTGGGTTCAATTCCCAATACTGGAACATCGGATTTTTAACGGCCATTCTCCCTCGCCGTTACATTAACAAGATGCTATACAAAAATTTTCTTATTTCACCAAAAATCTTTTAGTCTCAATTCTTTTAAATTACCTGGTCGTTCAGTAAACTCTAGATTTTATGTTCCCAAAGAAAGAAATCCGATGTGTTTAGATCCGGAGAAAAAATAGAACCCCTGCGCGCTATAAATCTATTTGGAAACATGTGCTTTAAAGATGCCAAACATTTAGAGAGTAATGGGGTGGTTTTCTGCCCTTGTGAAATCTAATATTATTAAGTAATTCCCCTTCTTCTTCGAGAGTAGGGAGAATTTTATTTTTTATTATAAGTTCTAAATACTTTTCGTCTGTTAATCAAACAACAACACAACACCAATACAAGCCAAGCAAACTTTGACAACTTTACTAAATGGTTTAGGCTTCTCACATTGTTTTCAAGAACAACTGGATACCAATAACGAAACATTACTGTCAATATCTCTAGAATTATTCAAAATACAACCATCAAAATTTGCAAAAGAGAGTTCTAGCAATATATCAAAAAATAAACAGGGTATTATATTAAAATAAAAAAGTTGATATCATTTCCGGCTAAACGAAAGTCCTTTTAAACCACCAATATTTTCACTGTATCCGCCATATATCGGAATCTTCATGTAGAAAATGTTGTGGAAATCACGGTTACGAGAGAGATATTTGCATTGTCCCGTAAATCCGCGCTGGTCGATACTCGGATGCGTGGACCAATATAGTGGCGTATGCAACCGGTCGTGTTTCGGAGGGCACGTAAAACTATCGATCCCGGTTGTCATACGAACATCTTTGACAATCGTAAACCATGTAGTGGAACTTCTGTTCTCTATTCGACGGGTTAGGCTAGCCTCCTGCCCGGCATACATGCTAACAGGGCTCCTAGAACCTACGCCATTCTAGGCAATAACAGGCCATTGGCCTATAATCAGAAGAAGAAGAATATATGTTATCAAAGCTGCACCATATCCTTGCAGAAGAATCAGATCAAATTATCCGACGGAAAGCGGTATATAATCATTTCCCATCATATTGATGACGCTTCCGCCTCTAAAATGGCTAATATAGTACAGTAGAATCAATCAATCATCGTTCAAGTAATTAGGTGGTATGCCGAAATTGAAAAATTGAAGATAAGACCCGGAGTTACCGATTAAAAATAACTTCTGGAGATAATGCTGTGTGACAAAGAACTACCAGACGGGGCCCTCAATTCTACAGAAATGACCAAATTATGGTCAGAAGGTGCTCGTTTGAGTTTGTGTACATCTACTGCCAGAAGAAGTTTTCTTTATTTTGGACTTCCAGGACGTAGACCACCCACCACTGCTTTTCCAGAAACAGAGACTCAACTGTTTGCAATGGGCAAAGGAACATGGTCACTGGATACCAGAACAGTGGAAAAAGATGCTATTCAGTGATGTATCCACATTTAATATCAATAAGTATACTGGTAATACATATGTAGAAACGTTTCCAGGGTAAGAATTGTTACCAAAATGCGTACCTACTGTAATAGTGTGGGGGTACATATCTGCAGACGGACTTGATCGACTGCATGTCGTCTCTGGGGTAATGAATTACACAAAATACATTTAAATAAAGTATATTTCGTGTAGCATAACCGATAAATATTAGGCGGTTTCGCCGAACTGTATAAACTGAAGTTTACTATAGTCGGCAGTTCCAAACCATTGAGTTTATTAATTTCTCAACACAGAAGCTTTGGTGGTTTTATTAAATTATTACGTTACTACATTGTAAATAAAGTTAAACGGTATGTAAAAGAGGGCTTGTAAATTTATTTGCCTATTAGCTATTATTGGTAATTGCTTTTTTCAATATACACCCACCGGCACGAAAAACGGGCCACCTAAGTTTTTTTTAGAAAAACGCAAAATTTTAACTTTTTATAAATGAATACTTAAACTATTGTCTAAAACCAAACAAAACAACTTGTTTTAATTAACTAAAATTATTAACTGTTTATTTAAATTAAAAAAACTGCTTTCAGGACAAAATATGAAAAAGTCAAAAACGGCAACATATTGGTTTACAACAATAAAAACACAAACAATTCTTATGCCAACAATCAGGAAAAGTTTATCAATAGCGTGTATTGCCTCCACGTGCATTAACAATTGCTCGCATTCTTCGGGACATCCCTAAAATTAAGTGTATAATGTTTTCCTGGGGAATAAGTTCCCATTCCTCTAAAAGTGCTTGCCACAACTCATTCAAAGTCAAAGGAGCAAGAACACGACTTCCAATTCTTCAGCCAAGCATGTCCCAAAAATATTCAATGGGATTGGCATCTGGACTTACTGCTGGCCACTCCATAACGGGGATGTTAACTTCGTCCAAATATTGTTGAGTAACTCCTGCGGTGTGAGGTCTTGCATTATCATGCATCAAGAGAAAGTTATCTCCAACATAAGGAGCATATGGAACAACCAAATCTTAAAGAATCTTATTAACATACTGGACAGCTGTCAGGGAGCCTCCTGGAACGACGTACAACTCTGTATGTGCCCTTAAAGAAATTCCAGCCCAAAGCATAACTGAACTTTCTTGGTAGCTGACTCTAGGGCTACAGGTATATTCAGCAAATCACTCTCCAGGTCTTTGCCATACTCTTTCATGGCCATCGGGAGATAGCAGAGAAAACCTGGACTTGTCTGTAAATAAAACTTGCCTCCATTCGTTTTCTCCGCAGTTTATGTGATTCCTGGCAAATTGAAGTCGCATTACACAATGACGTCTGAGACGTTCTGAACCTGTAGCAGGTCTGCGACTGGTAAGATTTCTTTCTCCAAGTCTTCGTCTAACTATCTGCTTGTTTACATTTACATCCTGGACGTGATGAAGACGATTTCTAATTTCTACAGCTGTAGAACGACGATTTCGCTAACTTTGTCACATGATAAAGCGGTCATCATGGGCGTTAGTTCGTCGTTGAGGGCCAATTCCAAGGCGTCTTGTATTGGCACCAGTTTCCAGAAACCGTGTATGAACTCTCAATATTACAATTTACTTTCGGCTTAGACCGCGTCGTTATTTGGGAACTACACCCAGCATTATCAGGTAAGGACCGACCTGTAGCTTGTCTGCCTTTACAAGCATTTGCTCTAGAAGTGTGAGCCATATTTGTTCGTAGGCCCTGCCTGCCTGAACAGGGTCGTGTGCTTATATTAATCAAACCTTGGGGCGGACAAGGATTTGATCTTGATGTATTTTGTTTGCCAGGACAATAATACTTAATCGGCTTATGCCTGTTCGTTGTTTGTGAACAAACAGCGAACAGGCATAAGCCGATTAAGTATTATTGTCCTGGCAAACAGCACACGGCCCTGTTTAGGCAGGCAGGGCCTACGAACAAATATTGCTCGAACTTCTAGAGCAAATGCTTGTAAAGGCAGACAAGCTACAGGTCGGACCTTACCTGATAATGCTGGGTGTAGTTCCCAAATGACGACGCGGTCTAAGCCGAAAGTTAATTGTAATATTGACAGTTCCAGAAATCGCGAAAGCCTCAAAGAATATGTGTATGAACTCGTTGCACAGTACTTCTGAATAGTCCATATCGCTAATTTCTTCCGTCTTAAAGTAATGGAACCCTAGCAGACGATGATTCAGGGTTTACAGCCGTAACTGTGAACGTTAACAAACTAATCTGAAACCGGCGCCGGTAGCTCGGATAGGTTGGCCGTATGCTTTTCACGCAGCTGTCCCGGGTTCGAATCCGGACGCCGAGGTCGGTGGTATTTTCTAAACGATAGAAAACGGCCCTTCGTCTCGGATAGGAACTAAAATCGTATGTCCCGTGTCCAAGTGTTGTTGGGCACTTCAAAAGAACCCTCAAACAGGCTAAATTTCCAGATGTGGTAGGATCGCTCCCTGGAGTCGGTGGTTAGCCATAGTAGCAGAAATAGGCCGACGTTAAATAAAAACAAACAAACAAACTAATCTGAGCTTTAGTTTGTGTCACAGTAAAAACAATTGAATATGCCAAGATAACTTTGCACAAATGCAATAATTTCTGCAGCCATTATTTTTACCCAAATGGAACGCATACTTAAAACCATGTAACAAACAATTTAAAAACAAATTGAAAGCAGTTTTTTGTTACAATCGGATCTAAACATATTAGGAAAGAAGTTACATTTTAAAACTTTAGTGTTTTTTATATTATAACTTAAAAAAAACATCATCTACTTAAAAAGTTGGGTGACCCGTTTTTCGTGCCGGTGAGTTTATAATGTAGGTATAGGTGAGCTGTAAAGGTTAAGAAATGAATAATACAATAAAACTAGCATTTAGGAAAATCACATTGGATAGTACTTAGGTCATTTACAGTAATTAACATTTTTGAATCATTGATAGATTATTTGTTTCAATCGTGCTAGAAACAACAGAGTGAATTGTTTCCGTATTATTTGTATTGTTTTGTTTAGGTTTTCAATATGTTAAATTTCAGTTTTAGCTGTGTAGAAAGTAATTTTTATGTTGATCACAATTTACTTTTTATGCTTAAAGAATCGCAAGAGCCGCCGAAAAGCTCGCTAAAATTTTTCAAAATTCAGTCGTTCTTAACCTGATATGGGTTGGCGGGGTATTTTTCCACAATCTACAGACGGAGATATAAAGTAAACTGGTTGTACAGCATAACATAGTGCACCAATCCTTCACGTGTAATGCTACAAGAAATATACTTACTGCAGAATAATATGCTGCCTAGTGCGAAGGATTTGCTTGGAAACACAAAATTTATTTTACAGGATGACGATGTACCTTGCCATACAGCTAAAGTGGTGCAATCTTGGTTGTTGACCAATTAAGTCGATAGAATGGATTAGTCACCACAATCCCCAGACCTTAATATCATCGAAATCGTGTGGAAAAGGTATCTAACATCATTTCGCAAGCAAAAACCGACAACAAAAAAAGGTTTAATCGGAGCTCTTATCAATATCTGGTTTTACTGCACCGCCAAGGAATAACTTGGAGAACTGGTAGATCCCATGCCAAATAAACGCAAATTAGTTATCAACAAGGGCTGGCCGGTAAAGTATTAAATTATTCAATGAATCAGTACGTTTTGTAATATCGGATGTTTTAACTTAAATTACAATGATAAAATGTACCGAATTATGCATCAATGTTTTATTTAGAGGCAAAACTTTAATCTGTTAGCTTTACTATGTTACTGTGTTTGAATATATGTGTGGGTATGTACATTAATTGGCTACAAATAATTAAAATATCATTTTTATACAAGGATTCCTCAAGTGATGTAGAACTTTTATACACCACTGTATATAAACAGCAAAACTTACCCCGTATCATTTATTCTTCTGTAGTCCACCTGTAGACTAAATTCGCGAAAGTCTTGCCACTTAGGATTCATTTTAAATAACAAATTTCCCGCCAATTTGTAGTCTAGTTCTACAATTACATAAACGAACAACTAGTTTTAATACTTCACAGGTTATCACCAAGATAATGATAATAATACCACCTCACGTGTGCAATCTTTTAGTCATTAATATTGATATCAACTCAATTTCTAATACACGCACGAATAACGTGATTATCGTAACTGTAAAAACCACCAAAACTGCAATACTCCATGCACAACTCCTTAACAATTGAATGTAGGTTGAGGCTAAAGCTGCTAAATTTTCAAAGCGTATAATTATTATTGTTTCTAAAAGTCAGAATTTATACCGTTCATGTCTGTTTATAATTGTACAGTGTTAGTCATTGAAAAGAACGTGCTTAAACTAAAATAAACAGTTACTTACGCCTATTAGCAATAGCATTTTTATCTTATACCAGTTATAATACGCATGTTATGTAATATGTATAACATGCATAACTTTGGGTTATATTTTCATGCCATGGGAATTATAAAAAATGGGAGCAAATAATACAATATTTATGATTGCGTTTAACAGATATATTAAATGGTAGTTAAACCCAAGAGCAGTATATTGTATAAATATAGTGCTCTTTGGTTAAACTTATTAAATGATATTTAGGGAATTTTAGTTAGGCATTTTAAACAAATTATTTTAGTGATATTATCCAATTAAAACCCGAGAAATTTCCTATGCAGCAGCTAGTAAATTTATCAAAACGTTGTGGTTATTTACATATGAAATTCTTAGGATTCATAGTACATACAGTAATTTTATGCAGAAATTAACAGCTGTTCGATCTTCACTTGAACACCCTCTATTGATTAAATTGTGAACTATTATACGCTAGTTTACTTTTGGTTGAATTACATGACTTCAGCGTTGCAGCGTGAATTCGAAAATTTAATTTCCAAATCTCGCATGAAATATGTTGATACGCTAACAATAACTAAACATACAATTTATTCCATCTTGCGGATTGCACGTACTTCTAAGTTAGGCCTGTATGACATGACTCAAAACTCAAAACGGTACAAAATTCTGAAAAACACGTATTATACGGCACAGAACTTTGTACAAAATTCTGTCTGTGAGCAGGCGCTAATAGGTGCAAATTACGTTGGCATCTGTGAGAAAACTGTCAAAATAATCATGTTACTATATATAAGGTAGAAATCTATCAAAGTTTAATAATAATTGTTTATTTTTGTTTACATAACCTCGAATGTTGTTTATCTTTTCATGGCTTGTATTAATTTTGCGTTTCCGGGAAGGTTTTCTTTGTTTATAAGTTATATTAAGTTTGTGTAGAGTGGCTAGTGTTGAGAGATTTCAGGTGGTAGACGTGGTAAAACATTTACGCCTCTGTGATCATTGATGAACACTAGAAAGTGCTCGTTTGCGCATCGATTTGACGTTGTTTCTGAACAAAATTCTGTAGACTTTAGAGCACGAGCTACAGAATTTTGTACAAAATTTTGTTCAAAATTTTGTTCAAAGTGTTTTTACAAAATTCTGTGCCGTGTCATACAGGCCTAATACGTGTTTTTCAGAATTTTGTACTCAAATATATTAATTCGAGCTAATGTGTCCACAATAATAGAAAGTCTAATGTTTGTAATGGAACAGTTCTAGCCGAAGGAAATTGGATTTTACCTATATGGTTTGGTAAGTGTACAAGGATGGGTATGCAAACTATATATTTCTACAAAAACACACGTACTATTTTTTATCTCGATTAGTAGATGATTAGTAGGTATGGGCCTGTAGATGATTTGCTATTTTCAAGTGAAGAAGCGTTACATTACAGTAATGTTAAAATTTGAAATTGATGGTAGACATAGTGCAGGAGTAGTACAACTAAAGTAGAACTGGGCCAGCCATATAGCAAGAACTGACGATGCTAGGTGGACAAGAAATCTAGTGGAGTGGAGACTAAGAACAGGAGAAAAAATGTCGGCAGATCAAAACGCCGATAGAGGGATGACATTAAAAAAATAGTAGGAGTCAAGTCGGACACGGTCAACTGGGTGACAGACAACTGGACGATGGACAATTGGGCGACGGACAACTGGGCTATAACCAAGTGAACGCCCGACATCTGAGCAACAAAATAAAGAAAATAATATAGTTTTTTTTTATTAATATTATTTTGTAATTAACAAACATATTCACACTTTCGTTGTCTCTTTGACTTAATATTCTTGAATTGTCCATTTCTGAAGAATCAAAACAAGAAATATAACTATTTTTCACTTGGGATACAAATACAATATTCATAATAATAACTGTACTTAGCATTTTGTTTCACTTGACAGATAATCAGGACTGTAAAATTTATTTAAATTAATTTAGGTGTTACATGTACAATTTGCTTTGTGTTTCTTTATAAATATGCTAAGGGTTAACAACCAATAGTCCCAATGAAAAATATTAGTATGTGATTAAGATTATAAATTTTGAGTGCATACCCTTTATTTACTTACAGTTGCTGTTTGCACGTTGAAGCAACTAAGCAACAATTGAAAACTATGTAATAGAAAACAGCTAGTTTTAATTGTTTATTTAATAAAAGTCAAACTATCTTGCGTGAAATATCAAAATGTGTAAAGTCATTTAAGAAAGAGATGGTTAGGTTAGGTTATGCGTTTTTTATTATAATTTGTAGAAATAATATTTAAGTTTCTTTCGCTCAGATGACGGTCACTCAGTTGTCCGTCGTCTAGTTGACCATCGGCTAGATGTCGCTTACCGGAATTAAGTGGATGTAAGTAGCACAGTTTATAGAACAATAGATTGCAATGGGAAAGGCTTACGTCCAGGAACGGACTGATGTAAGCTGATTGTGTTATGTTTTTTTTCCATCCCACCCAGCTTAACCCGGCTCAGCACCCTTCGTGCTACACAAGGGTCAACTATGCTCCACCCTTGAAAAGCCCTATGCCCCAACTATAACTAAGATATCATAAACACCCTGGGAAAGTGCAATGCTCAGGACTCGAACCTGAGCGACTTTGTTAGAATAACTACGAAGTCAAGCGCCTCAGCCATTACTCTACCGTGGTATGATAAAATACATAGACGGTACCAAAACAATGACTAAACGAAAACAAAGTTGTATCAGTATTTGTTTCTCCATGTCAAATGATGATGATGATGATGATGACTTAATATACTGTTATGTAGGGTTCAGTAGGGTTTATTTTTAATGCTTTCGGTATTGTCCAAAAAATGTTGTTAAAAAGTTTGCTCTTGTTAAAACAAAATGTGAATGCCTGAAGACTTCATAATATATAAATATGTAAATAATTTTATTGGAGATACAACATACGGGCGATTCTAAACAGCTGCAGCAAATTGAAGGATAATATTTTGTAACATAACCTTAAATTTATCTTAGCTTTTTATAGGCAGCGACTATAAATAAGAAAACTTATCTAAAGGTACATGATATATACTTTTTAAACTTTCGCATTCCCTGTCCTAGCATCCAATACTTTACCTTCGGTAAAATTAGCTAAATCATGAATGCATTGTATTAATTTTATATAATTATACAAGGTTGGGCAAAAGTACGGAACAATGTAAATCCTTCTACTACGGTAACCGCAATTTTGGCAACAATTTCTACATTAAGGTTTTGATATATGGCGGATATATTGAAGGTATTCGCGGTTTGGCGAGAAATTTTATCATTTTTTAAATTTCTGTCTTTGGGAACATTTATAATCTGGAGTTTATACAGAACGATCAAATAATTTGAAAAAAATGAGAATTGTCAGTGAAATGAGAAGAATTGTTAATGCAACTGAAGGATTTGTACATAAGAGTTGGTTATTGTCAAGATCTAAATGGTGGTCATTTTGAATATATTCTTAAATGTTATTTGTGTTTTTGATTGTTTTCTTGTCATGTGTTGCTAAGTAA
>JABXWE010016981.1:0-10641 GCA_014611495.1 Limonius californicus | reverse complement strand
CCAGCAAGTATACAGGGTCGCTAAAATGTATGGAAACGGTCAAATATCTTGGAAACGGTTTATCGGAATTCTTTAGGATTTGGCACAAGACTATAAGCAGTACAAAGCGATTTTTTAAAAAGTCAGTTGCAGCAAGCCTAGAAAAAAAGCTATTCCGTCTGCAGTCAACTGTAATGAGCTTTAAATGACATTTACCTGTATGTCAAGATTTCTTTCTTTCTGTTACAATTTTCATATTGTCAGATTCTAAAGCTTAATATAGACGGGACAATCCCTAGGCTACTGCAATTGACTTTTTAAAAAATCACTTTGTACTTTTTAACCCATATTAAAATTTAATAACTTTCAAAATGGCGGCTAGGCGCCAACTTGAACTATTTTTTGAAACGGCAATGGGGGTCGAGTGATACCTCGAGTGTACCTCAGTTGAAAGGTATTTTAATGCTGCGTCTGATCGTTGAGTTTCATAAAATAATATTCATCCAGAAAAAATGAGAGATGATTGAAAATAACAAGTTTATGGCAAAAAATAAGAATTAAAGCAAAACAGGTATGCTTTCGAAACGTTCACCGTTGAAGAATGAAGAAGAAGAAGATTCTATAACACAACAAAACGTATTTTATGCAACAAAAACTGAATAGTAATACTATTTTAATAAGTGTTCCAAGTGTGCTCCTTGAACTTTTTGGCACTAGAAAAAGCTATTTAATATCTTTTCCCGTATTTTCTGGAAAGTTTCAACTCCGATATTTGCGCAAGCCTCTATTATTTTACGTCGTAAATCCAAAGGGGAATGGGTTTCTGTTTGAAACACTTTCAATTTAAGATACCCCCACAACAATCCATCGTCGCGGATACGATGCATCGAGATAATTGCGAATTTGTCTGCTAAAATGCGGAGGAGCGCCATCTTGCTGGAATATGATATCCATGTCAAATTAGTTTGGATTATTTTCAGCAATGTCAACTATTAACAGATGGATGAGGTTTGACAGCATGTTCAAGTACAATTCCCCAGTAAGGTTTCCGTCGATAAATACCTAAGGGACCTACGATACGGTCGCCAAGTATTCCTATTAACAGATTCCATTTTTATTGAAATTGGGTGTGACCTTCCTTAGATCATACACATTTACATGGATGTGACAACAGATTGTAAAGTGTGTTGTAAAGATATCACAGACAAACTATTTTTGTTCCTTCTCTTCCTAATACAAATAAATCATATCTACCCATCTTTCTCTGTACCCTTATGCAATCAACGCATGCGCTCACGCGCGATGTACGGCGGGAAATTTAAATATATAGTAAATATAACTAATACATATAAACCACTGCAATTACCGCAGTCTTTTAAATATTGCGACAAAACCATTCTTACCATTTTTCAAAATTAATTATTTGACACCTCTATAACTGTCAAATATTTATTAAATAAATAATAAAGTAAAAAATACAGTAATCTAATATAATGTTTATTTATTTCTAAGGTTTAAATACTCTTCTAAAGTATAGAAGGCATTTTCCGTTAAAAAAGTTTTGAACTGTCCATCAAACGTCTTTTCATTTATGATATTTTTAAGATTTCTAGGCAGTGTATTATACAGAGAGGTACAGCAGTACCTTGGAGACTTTTTGTATAAGCTTAAATTATAGTAACCTATCTGAAGGTTATTACAGGATCTGGTGCTGTAAGTGTGATTATCATTTACAAGAGCGAAGTTCTTAGGGTTCTTTCTTACATATAGGACCCACTTTTGTATAAATATGGATGTTAACGTTAGTATACGATTATTCTGAAAAATTGGTCGGCAATGTTCTCTTGATGAAAGGTCGAACATCATTCGAATTATTCTTTTTTAAAGTATAAACACTCTACCTACGTCTACGGAAATGAAAACAAACAATTCCTTGATTGAGGAGCACTGCAAATAACGCATTTTCGCACCATTTTAGATTAAAATTAAAAATTTCAATAACACAAAACGTTTCCACATTTGCAGGTTATGCGGTGTTTTTGTGACTTTTCTCACTGACAGTTTAATTTGTGTAATTCTCGCCATACGTCAACAGCAACTGGGTGAGCGCCAATATTGAAAAGGGTACAAGTGAAACAACATTATTGTATGTCATGCAACGGCAAAAGAGACAGATAAAAAAAAGTTTGTTGGGATCCTTACAACAGTGACGTACCTAGTTTCTTATGGAGTAGTATTATCCATGTACATGTGTATGATCTAAGTGACCTTCCCAGAAAACATGGGGATTTTCATCGCACCAATATCTTACATTTAGCCTGTTAACAAACCCATTTAAAAAAAAATGTGCATTCGTCACTAAAATATTTCAATTGCTTTACTTCTGTTATTTCGCCTCCTACATTTTTTAGCGTTTTGCTTAATATCAGAAACAAATAATTTGGAAGTCTGTCATTTGTTTTTGAATCTATAAAATTTTCCCAAAATGTATAATTATACTCTACTCAAAGAGACCTTTCAAATGAAGTGTCATTCGACCCCCATTGCCATTTAATAAAATATAGTAGATATGAAATTTAAATATGTACTAAAAAGTAGCCTCCCATTAAAGCACACAAGATTTTGTGAAGAAATATCAAGTCTTTCAAAAGTTAGTAGAAGGGGAGAACATTTTCTGACCGCATTGTATAGCTTCTTATTTTATTCTGCATCTAAATGTAAAATGTACTTATACATAATTTGATAAATTGTGAAGATACTGAAGTTACTTCTAAACATTATATTCGGATTTTGAAAATATACATATGTATTACAAGTAGTGGTGTGTGTAGAATTCTAGGTAGAATTTTACTACTAGAAAAGGCCGTCCTTTACTGGGGCCTACTTAAGTAGTATGCTCAAGCATCAATACAGCGAATTATTACAATTATAAATCGAAGAAACAGCGCACGGAAAAACCCGAGGTAAACTTCATTATCAGCACATCAGCTGGAAGTTACCTGTAATCATCACATCAGCTGCGAATACAAGGATTCCTCAGCATCATCAGCACATCAGCTGGAAATACAAGGATCCCTCAGCATCATCGGCACCATCAGCTGCCAGTTCGAGGATCCTACACACAACACCACTAGCCAATTCACCTATAATCAGCACCATTAGCTGCCCCCAAGGAAGAGCGCATCGCTATCGTATCTGGGAAACTAAGGTCAGAAATCCTCTTATTTTCCTTTTTCCTTTTAAATTTCCTTGTAACTTAAATTGAGAGAAAGTACATTTCCTTGTAAAATGGCAGAATTAGCACTACTTTTTGCTAAACGCGGTCATATTAAAGCACGTTTAACAAGAACGGCAAACGCGGTCCGCGAGTTCAAACAAGGCGATAATATTTTCCAATTAAAAACAAGAGTGCCCTATTTAGAATCTATTCAAAGGGAATTCAATGATATTCAAATAGAAATTGAAATTTTGAATCCGGATTTGGGCGGTGAGGACGAGCAGGCAAGGTTTGAAAAGTTATATTTTGATACTATTTCGCAGATTGAATCAATTTTGCACCAACACCCAGCGTCTAATAGAGTTAATGTGGCTAGTCCTTCTGGAAGTAATAGCTCGACAAATACAAGGAGCAATTTGTCAGATAAAATTCAAAACAATTACCGACACTAAATTTACCGCAATTTTCTGGTTTGTTTACACAATGGAGTTCGTTTTATGATGCCGGCTGTACACACTCGCCGAGACATCCCGAGGGAGGCCGAGAGCGAGTGTGTACATGGTGATCTCGCTCTGTCTCGCCCTCTCTCGTCTCGCCTCGCCACCTCTCGGTCGCGTGTCGGTTTTTTGCGCCCGAGTCAAAGGGTCTCGTTGGTCTCGCGAGGAAAACAAGAGCAAGCATCTACACACTCGTACATTTAGTTGTACGCTAACTGTGTTTTTGTGCAATTGTACGCGAAGTGACAACTTCGCGTACGCCATGCAGGCCGCAAAATTCAATTTCGCGGCCGTTGTCGTAGCGACGGCCGCAAAATTTAATTTCGCGGCCGTTGTCATAGCGACGGCCGTTAAACTGAATGTCACATATACATACATATTTATTTTGAAACATGAGAATGGACAGTTTTTAGAAATTATTTATTATTTATCTCATTTCCATGGTAACATGAAAGACGACCGGCTTTCTATTTACGCCGAAAATTATAATTTTTAAAATTTCATCAATAATTATTGAGGATTCTACACAATTGCACAAAAAATGTTGTGTATACTGCGGCCGCGTCATTCTTTAACGTCCTCGAGGTTGCCTTGCCTCGGCCGCAAGCGGCCTCGGCGGCAATCTTCCTCTCGGTACGTTAAAGAATGATTTCGCGGCCTAAGTATACAAATAACTATTGTGTGACGACGTGTTTCATTATGTGGACTAACGAGCGCGAAATGGAATTTTTGGAAGAATTTCAAACAGAATCAGTATTATGGAACCCAAAGAACATCAAACACAAAGACAAACAACTTATACACGATGCTTGGGTTCGCATCAGCGATCAAATGGATATCTCGGTGGTAGAATTGAAAAAAAAGCGGGACTCATGGCAAAAATTATAGTAGCTAACAGCACAAAGAGAAAAAGCAGCAGCAGTTTCCAGGTCCATTGTGGCGGGTGTCCGCAGTTCAACTGATACAACGAGTGTGTACATAGTGGGCTCTCGCCGAGAGCTCCTCGCCCGAGACTCTCGGCGAGAGGCTCTCGGCGAGTGTGTACAGCCGGCATGACACTTTTAACTCGTTAATACAACGAAATAATAGTCTTAATGATTGTGAAAGATTTCATTATTACCTCAAATCTTGCTTAATAGGCGAACATTTGCGTGCAATAGAACGTTTTCCGGTATCCGAAGCTAATTATACAACGGCTTGGGATATTCTGAAGAAACGCTATGAAAACAAAAGATTAAACTGTACAAGAGCATGTGTTAGCCATTATTAAAGCGCCTATTATAAGTAAAGCATCTCACGCGTCACTTCTTAAACTTTTAGATAATTTGACGACGAATTTAGCAGCGTTAGAAATCTTTAAATTGCCCGTTGAAGCTTGGGATGCTTTTCTAGTACCTATAATAACGGAAAAATTCTATTACGTCACAAAAAATCAGTGGCAAACAACTTTAACGTCCGAAAGTTAAATCGGTAGCCACTCCAGTTAAATCGGCTAAGGAAAATTATAAAATAAACAAGCCACATTATCAATATGATCAGAAATTTCGACAAGTGGCATACGCGACAACTAAAAAACCGCAATGCATGCAGTGTAGGAAGACATCTCATAATAAAAAACCCTGGAAAAAAACCCCGGAAATAAAACCCCCGGAATAAAAACCCCGGAAATAAAACCCCCGGACTAAAAACCCCGGAAAAAACCCCCAGGAAAAAAACCCCCGAAGAAAAACCCCCAGAACAAAAATCAAATTTAAAACAAATACGTACTATTAATAACCGAGCGTATTAAGTATTAATAGTATTTGTATGAAATAAGTACAACAATCAGTAAAATATGTATCACATTATTTTTACTCATCAACTCATAAGTTACCCTTAATCTTAATAACGTATTTAAGTGAATGCCCTAGATTTTTAAGTTTTAATTTTCAGTAAAAGAGTACATTTTCGAAGTCCAAGATATAAGGACATAAATGTACATTTGATTTATGTACCCGTTTTAAATAAATATATTTTGGCGTATGTATCTCATATACTATATTATTACATCCGATAAGAGAAAACATAAAAGACTTTATAATTTTAAAGTGCTTCAACGAATTATTTGCATATCATTTAATTCAACAGGTAACTTATAAGTTAATGAGATTGAAAAGAATAGAATTTGCAGTTGCATACGTACTTATTTTAAATTTGAATTTTGTTGTGGGGGTTTTTCTTCCGGGGGTTTTTTTCCTGGGGGTTTTTATTCCGGGGGTTTTTATTCCGGGGGTTTCATTTCCGGGTTTTTTTTCCAGGGGTTTTTTTTCCTAACCGACCTAACCCCTCATAATATATATCAATGCGTTGCATTTTTAAGACTGTCAATACCCGATCGCATTAATCATGTACAAAATTTTTATTTGTGCAATATTTGTTTAAAGGGTAATCACACGACTTCGGAATGTCGTTCTATCAGAATATGCCAGGAATGTAAACAAAGGCATAATTCTTTGATACACTCTCGTCCGGAAGAACAGGTACCTAAATGTAGAAATACCTCAACAGGTAAATTTGATCCAATCGAATACCGCATCCGTAAACAGTCATTGCGCTCAAGGTAAACACGACTGTATTGTTATCAACTGCGCTAGTTTATATTAGGGATGCTAAAGGTACCTTTCACGAATGCAGAGCGTTGCTTGATGCCGGTTCTCAATCGTGTTTTATTTCAAAGTTAATGATTAAAAATTTTAAATTAAAAACTAAAAACATAAATATTCCCATAACTACTTGGAATAAATGCAAAAATGAGTACGATAACGGAATCCGCCGAAATTACAATAAATTCTCGTTACAATGGATTCCACGCAAATTTGAAATGTTTAGTAATGACCAAGATTACAGAAAATTTGCCAAATGAATCGTTTCCCATAAGTTCGGTCGAAATACTGAAAAACATAATGTTGGCTGATCCTAAGTTTAATGTAGCCGGCAAAATTGATTTATTGTTGGGTGCGGAAATCTTCTGGCAATTATTGTGTGTCCGTCAAATGCAATCAACACCACCGGGGCCCATTTTTCAGAAAACATTATAAATAATAATAATAAAACTATACACACAATTTTTTAATTTAGCTATATGAGATACCACTGCACTTTCCATAAGAGTCTAGTAAGATACGAACTGTAATATCTGATCATCACTATATTCTTTCTATTCTCATACTGTATCTATTGTATCCCACATACATATCTGTCTATCAAAGATAACAATTTATATTTGAATCTTCATCACATTTTTCATTCCTACGTATTTAGCATGTTAATATTAATATAAATAGTATTACATATGTATACAAAATTTACAAGTATGTACGCTTTTCTATGAAAGAGGTACATATATTATTCCTGACTTATGAAAGGGTGCTATTGCTTATGTTAAAAAGACCCACCCAGAGCAATTACATTTAATGCATGTGCTATTATATTTGCAAACCTTACATGCGTGTAATATTTTACATGGACAACCGAGTGTTCATCTAATGCAGATATATTTACAATCTACATTAATACTAGAAATACAGTGTAACAGCAAAAGTTATTAGCATTTACATAATGCAACAAATGGGGTTTAATTAATGGAACCCCTGCTATATCTTCACCATGAATCCTGTTTCACTTAGGACTGCAAGCATTACTAGCTTTTTTCTTTCAACTGCAGTTAAAAATAATCAGTTTAATTATTTATCCAATTCAAATTTATTTGGGATCTATGTGTAAATATTACTGTAATGGATTATTAAAAATTTTTTCGTAAAGGCATCAGTAAAACGAATGATTGTGATGTCCGACAAGGTAAAGGCTCCACTGTAATAATAATCTAACACGTGAAAACAATAATTTATTTTGAACTAACAGAAAATACTACAACAATGAATACAACTACTTCGTATTGGGAAACATTTTTAATAATTTATTTACTTGTTTATGTGACAAATGTTTTTCTCCAGGTGTTAAAATACCCTTTGCTTCTTTCTGCTTCTTTACGTTTTTCTTTTGCAAATTATCTACATAACATTTTTGAAAACCTTTAATTTCTTTCGAACACAACTGTTCACTAAACTCATTCTGCTTTAAGCATGCAAACAGAACTGACATTTCGTATATGCAGCATACTTCTGAAGTTTTATCGCCCTTTCCAGAAACACCAGCTTTTAGTTTTAACGGGAGTATTTCTTGAAACGGCACAGGCTCTTTCGGATTTCCACGGGCTACCCACAAAGCTGATAATACTCTCATTTTTCTGTAAAATATATACAAATATACCACAACAATTACCAATATCCACCTATCATAATTCAATAACTACGTACTTTTAATTTTTTTAAAACCGTTAGTAGCACCGTAATAATTTAATTACTGCTGCATTAAGATTATTTCTGCAAATTCTATTTAAATCCAATTAGTTTATAAATTATAACCTAGAAAACCAGTAGGACCCATTAAAGCATGTCAAATGATCTGGCTGCGTTCCATAATTGTGTTATTGAAGTAGATGGATAAAATTTCGTAATTTAATTTTTTTAAGTGGGCGTGGTCTGAGTTTCGGTTTTCCAAGCATCTCTTTGCACTGAAGCCCACCGGCTTTTACATCTTTGAGGGCATCCTTAGCGACCTGACAATCAAAAATTAAATGTAACTTTTGCGGGACATTTTTTAGGATCAAAAAGAAATATCTACCTACCATTTTTATCTGTGTATCGTAACCGCCCCACGTCGCGCCATTTTAGTGGAAAATCTCACTTTGAATTATTTTTTTAACGAGACGAACTAATTTATGTTGGTGAAAAATTTTTAAAATAATACTTAGACTATTTTAGATCATACTGTATATATTTAAACTTCAACATACCTATGTATTTTGAAAAAAAATGTTAAATAAGTCACTATGCCCCAGTTCGCATCATACCTTGTTTCTTATTCAACATCCCCACTTTTCACATTGAAAATTATCATATAAGTCATAAAAAAGGAAAAGACGAAAATATTAATCTTTTATCATAATAATATTAAATTATATGTCACTGTCTTTTAAAATCATATTTTTGCACACTGTGAATTTTCTTCAGTAGTTCGGAGTCAGAATTCAAAATTTCATAAATGTCCACACATTTTCCCATATTAAATTTTACTTGCAACATTGCATGAACAGTCTCAATTTTAAGCGCCGTCTTTTCAGACGTCCACATTGCATTAACAAGGGAGAATACTCGCTCAATAGGTCTATTTGTTCCAGGTAGACAAAAAACATACTGAATGAGTAGTAAAAAGTTACTATATGGAATTGAATTATTATCAAAATGTTCAAAAATTTCTTGCCATCCTTTCACTGTGTCGTAGCTACCTTCTCTCCACTTTGACAACACTTCATTAGTTAAAAAAGATTTTAAAGTATGCACTTCATCAAACATTTCATTAATTTGATTTTTGGCTTGAACTCTTTCCTTGTATAGTTGTAAAGTAATTACAATATCATCCCATGTAATAGGTTTATTTAAACGAATCCAAGTCATTTTTTGAAAATTGTCATATTGGTGGCTATACTATATATTTGTTAACTTGCTTTTCAAATTGCCCGCCGTACCGACTACTGCCGAGCCTCCCGGAACGGAACCGAGGGAACCGGCGCAAGTCAAGGGACGCAGGAGCAGTTCGGGAGGAGTAGCAGAGCGTTCGTTTATTGAGTTGTGCGCTCCACTATATAATAATTGTTAAAAGGAAATAAAAAGTGTAATTAAGTTGTAGTTGCGTTTTGTTTGAGAGCTTGTTACCTTCTACCGTTAACATCAGAAGTGGGATTCGCATCACCACAAACCCCAATTTAAGAAGAAAAGTGCAAATTTCATGCGAAACATGGCGGACGAACAGGCAGATCAGTCCGACGACAATAACGCAGGTAGCATGTCAGAAGACAGCGAACATGAGAAGAACCCTACCCCATCCAAACGGCCGAAGGTTCAATGGCAGGAGACATTGCTATCGCTAGTTGCAGCCCAACAGGAGCAATTAGCACAATTATCCCGCCAATCCAATATGGCTACCGGGCCAACGCCTAATTCAGCTTCATCCGCAGCAGATGGTTTGAGCGCGCAGGCGTTAACCACATCGTCTGTCTCATTCCGATTGGCGGAATTTAACCCGGATACAAGCAGCTATTCAATAGAGGAGTGGCTAGACGATGCGTCAAAACTGAAGGACGAACTCCGCGTGGGCGATGTACTCATGATCGTTAAAGCAGGAGAAGCATTAAAAGCCCGGGCTCATCGTTATTATTGCGATTGGAGACCAGTGAGGCGAACGTGGAACGATTTCTGTAAAGATTTAATAATTGCTTTCCCTGATCGCGAAACTCCAGGTGCGCGGGCGTATACCGCTGCGACCTTAAGAAGCCGGGATTGTGATTCGTTGAGCGACTATGGCATTCAGAAGCTTCGTATTATTCATCGTTTCCATGACGACTTACCATGGAATACGATTGTGAGTATGGTGGAGTATGGGTTGGACCATTCCGAGGTTCAAGCTTCGATCCGCATTCAGCAGCCGAAGACGGAGCGAGAGCTCTTGAAATTACTTGGTGAATTCGATGCTCGCCGTCCAAAACACCGGACTGCATCGAACCCACGATCAGCTGATCGTATAAACACAACAAATACAACCCAGCTGCGTGAACGTCGACCGAATGCTTCAACTGTAAAAGGAATAAAAGGGGCTTGCTTTAATTGCGGCCGAATTGGACATCGGAAAAACGACTGCCATGCGCTCCCGAGGAATAAGGACGAACCCAGGAGAGGTCAAGCGGACAAGAAAAAGGAAGATGCATCACCGACCTGCCCCCACTGCAAAAAAACAGGACACTTGGAGCAAAATTGCTGGTTTAAGTATGGTAAGCCCAGCAAAATCATGCTG
>JABXWE010016980.1:0-15165 GCA_014611495.1 Limonius californicus | reverse complement strand
ATATATTTATTATAGACGTGTTTTTATTTTTTTCTCTCAGACGTAGATATGCCATTCTGCCGTTAATAGGTTCAAAGTTTATAATGTTTTCTAATAGTTTGTTCGTTATTATGAACCCTACTCCATTACTACCCTGTTTTTTTTCACCTGAGTATATAAATGTATATTCTTTCTTTTTTATTTCCCCGCTCCCGCTCCATCTTATTTCTTGTAAGCCTGCTATGTCTATCTTGTACCGTTTTATCTCATTGATTACTTCTTGAATTTTTCCAGGCACGAGTAGCGTCCTGACATTCCAGGTTGCTATTCTTACTATAGTATTTTTTCGTCTTACTTTGCTTCGGTTCATTGTTTTCTTGGTTTTACTTATCAATTCTCTTCCTTGGTTCATGCTTCTTTGTTGAGTTTCTGTTTTTCCATCTTTTTGTTTTTTGTAAATTTTTAAACTTTTTATTTTTTCTATAATTGTTTTTTCAGGTTTCTTAACTTTAGTTTGCACAATATTTTCTGTTCTGAGCATTTCTGTAACTTTTTTTGCGTGTCCTCTATCATTGTTTTCCGTCATCTTTGTTTCAGTCCAGTCTTTTATTTCTGCTAGTTTTTTGGAGTTTGTTGGTGTCTACCAGTCCTCGTGATGTTTCTAAGTGTTATGTTTAAATCTTCCTCTTCTGGGACTTTACTTTCTTTGTTGAAGGGCACTAGGATTGTTTGCGCCCAGTTTTTCTTTTTAGGTATTGCTCCCCTGGTGGGGCTTGATTCTTCCTCATCTGTGGACCTGTTTCTTTTCTTTGGATCCTCCGTTTCCTTGTTCGGTATTGTTTTCTTTGTTTTCTTAGTTTCTTTTTCTATGTCTTCTAAGTTCCATTCTTCTCCATTTATTAGTAGTTTATTCTTCCTAATTACTGCTCGTAGTCCCTTTTTCCTAGCATCCATCATGTATGGTATCAGTTGTTTCTTCCTTTCTCTTGTCTTCTTGTCGATGTCATCGCTTAATCCTATTTTCGTTCCTGCCAATTTCTTTATGTTTTGCATAATCTCCCACTTCCTTAGAATTGTTGTAATCCCCATCTTTACTGGTCTGTTTACGTTTTCTTTTCTTTCCCCAATTCTGTTAATAAAATCTATCTCATTTTCTCCCATCTGTACCTCCATTTCCTTCCTTATTACTTCCATAACTTTCTCCTTCAAGGTTGCTAAATCCTCTTTTGTGTCTTCGGCGATTCCGAAAATTATTAAATTCTTTTTTCTTAATTCATTTTCTAATTTTTCTATTTTCGTTTCCTGGTAATTTATGGTCTCCTCTAACTTCTTTATTTTCTCTGTTTGTTGGTTCATGTTTTTATCTGTCTCGTCTACTTTCTCTTCTACCTGTATTAATTTGTTCATGATGTCGCTTAGCGTTATTTCCTTGTTTTCTGTCATATTGATTTCTTCTCGTTGTATCTCCCTGGTTTTGTAACCGAAGTTTCAGTTTGGACTAAATATAGAATTTTGCGTGTGTGAATTGCGCTAAATACGGTTCTGCTTTATTGTTGAAGGTGACCGGCGCAGGCGGGGCGGGTATACCGCCTTGCGCGTGTCAGCTGTTCTGTTATCTCCGCGTAAAGAGGTCAACTCCGGTCAACCCGTCGCAAGTTGTTCCCTCTTATCGGTTCTAATTTTAGGTTGGGTTTCTAGTATATAATATATGCCTCTTATTTACTAAACTAACTTGTTTTGTGACTTCCTTTCTCGTTTCTGCTCTCTTCTTTGTATCACTTTGCTTTATTTGTCTTAAACTTCTCTTTATTTTTATGAAAATTTGGTATACTACTACTACTAAATTGATAACTATGATTATCCAGGACCAAACGACTTAGTTTTCATTAAATCACTATTTTAACCACTTTTGTTAGAGCATGGAAAGAGAACAAGCTGCAATAGCAGTGGCTCTTTTAAATGATGGCAGGAGTCAACGTTACGTTGCAAGAACGTTGAACGTCAGCCAATCAACGATCTCCCGAGTTGCTAGTAGGTTCCGTGAGACTGGAGAACATCGACGTAGGAGTGGTCAGGGGCGACACAGGGCTACATCGCAAGTGGATGACAGATTTGTAGTGTTATCATCGCTGAGAAATAGGCACCTGACTGCTCCGCAGCTGCAGAGCGCCCTCCGGGACACTCGTAATGTAATGGTAAGCGAGAGAACAATTCGTAGGCGTCTGCAGGAAGGAGGCTTAACTAATAGGAGACCAGCACATGGGCCCTTACTTCTCCCATTGCATAAAAGAAATCGATTGCAGTTTGCTCGAAATCACATTAATTGGGAACATGATGACTGGGCCCGTGTACTTTTCACGGATGAGTCTCGTTTCGCCTTGAACTCACCCGATGGACGTCTTAAAGTTTGGCGAAGAGCGGGAGAACGGTATGCGGCATGTAGCATGGTTAGCAGGGAAAGTTTTGGTGGTGGATCCGTAATGGTATGGGGAGGGATCAACATGCATGCCAAAACGGATCTCGTAGTTATCGATGGTGGTTCTTTAAATGCGAATCGATACATTACAGAGATATTGGAACCTAACGTGATACCGTTTGCACCATTTGTTGGCAATAATTTTCTCCTAATGCACGACAACGCCCGTCCACATGTAGCTGGAATTGTCAATGAGTACCTTAATGAAGTAAATGTTGAAAGACTGGTGTGGCCAGCGAGAAGCCCAGATTGTAATCCAATAGAGCGTGTTTGGGACGAGCTTGAACGAAGAATAAAAGCTCGTGCAAATCGTACTCAAACGCGCAATGGGCTAAGACAGGCATTAATTGAAGAATGGGAAGCAATATATCAAGCAACCATTCGGAACTTGATATTGAGCATGCCTCGTAGAATGCAAGCGGTTATTCAAGCTACAGTAGGCAACACAAGATATTGAACATGCATTTAAATGTGTTAGACAATTAAAAAACTTGAAAAACTTGAAAAACTTACGACGTTTTTCAAACATATGTAAACTTAAAATTTGATCATTTTCCTTTTTTTTCAGTTTTACTGAAAGGCGGCTTTGTTTATTCTATCCCTACCTTAATTTTTGATTATCTGTTTAAGTTTAATAATAAATAACATGATTTCACGTATTTATTCGTTTTATGATGCGTTATTCGCATGTTAAACCAATTTTTTAAAGTGATGCGATAATTTTGCCGGTCAGTGTAATTTAGTATTATTAATTTGTATTTTCAAAAAATGTACGTGCTTTTATAACATTAAAAACAATAAATTGCAGAAGAAACAGTTAAATCCTTCTTACCACGAAAATAGATACCAACTTTAATCACTCTGATCTAACAGTGAACTACAAAATCTAACCTTGCATTTTAGTCTCTCTTATTATAGCTTAGAATAAAATAGCAAATAAATTCCATGACTATTTTGCAACTAACAACGCACAGCGTTTAGGCTCCTATCAAGTTTGTTAGTGATCATTTACCCTACTGCCTTGTATGCAGTATGTGTATCCAGTGACACAAGACAGCAGTTTGCAATACGGTAGTATAATAATAACCTAACAAAAAAATTTTGATTGCCAAAAGTGAAACAGCTGCAAGATTATAAAGTCATAATTTGTATTAAACATACCTGTAAATTTGCAATCGTTTTCAGGCAACAGCGGAAGCCAACAATTTAGCAGCAGTAGCAGATGCTAAAGAAGTATATGTCCAACTCATGGAAGATGTATGTGGTGGAAGCAAACCCTACCTCAACACGGCAACTATGGAAATAGAACACCGAAGAGTGAGGGACAAAGCGCTCCATCAGTTCCACAGCAAACGGAAAATGGGCGGAGAAGAGTTTAGTGAAAAGTACAGAGAACAACTGGAAAAGGTCTTGATTTACTAAATTCAAATCTGTCGAAGCTTATTTTTTTATGGTACAGGATTTGGACGAGACTTTCAATCAATTCAAGTCGCACAATGAGAGCAAGAACATATTCAAAGCAGCCAGGACACCTGCCGTGTTTTTCGCTTTAGCGGTTATGTGCTACATCGCCTCGGGAGTTTCAGGATTGCTTGGAGCGTACACAATTGCTAACGCATTCAATATGGTTATGGGTGTATCATTGCTAACATTAGCATTATGGGCGTATATCAGGTAAGAATTTACTCAGTTAAATATAAGAATGTTGAACTAAGGGCTTCTAATACCCCTTTTTAGTTGCACACCAACCAAAGGTTTTTACGTTTTATCTTACAATTGCGGTTAACCATTGTTTTTTTTTTTTATACATCCTAGATTTAATAGAAGTCAATGTCCACTTGTTGGGGGCTTTTTAATTTTTAATGAATGGCAAGGTAAGGTAAAAGAGAAATCGATAAAAAAAGAAAGAATATCAAAATAACCGTAACCTAACTTTTTGGCATGTGTATGTAATTAGTATATGCGACCCATTTTAATTTTGATGTACATACCAATACAAATACCCTATATACAGAGTGTTTATACTAATATTAGCCAGCTAATTACTTCCAAACATACACAAATTTTACAGTTATAGTTAGTTAAATATCATCAATGCCTACCAACTATTTTTTTGTAATGACGTGCTACTTTGTCATTTTACATGGAACACGTGATATGTTTCTGCTTCGGATTCTAAGTCCATTAATGTACTTAATTTGTCATTTTCAAGAGATATGATTCCCGCGTGAAAAATGTTTTTCTTAGAATGCTTTGAATTTTCCGCGTCTAGATAATGGAAAATTAAAAATCACCTCCAATGTTACAAGGCTCCAAATTTATAAAGAATACATACAGAGTTAATACTCCATTTATTGAATGGAGCCCTAGTGTCGATCAGTATTTCTACAGTGTTTTTTTCATGTAGGAAAATTTTAAATGCCATACATCAAAACCAGCACAATAAGAATAATTTTGTACGAAAAATAAATTCACCTTAACTACTTCTTAAAAATTAGTAGGGTCTATTACCTATTTGCAAGTAAACAAGTCAACTGATACATTTTATTATTGTTGTGAATGTAGTGAATTCCTGCTACATCTAATGAATATTTTGTACATAGCACAACTTTTATTTGGTGTGATAATATGTACCAAAAAGTAACACTGTATCTGAATGTATTTAATCAATACAATCACTATCGAAAGTTATATTTTATTGTTTGAAGAAAACAATTAAATCAACAGACTAATTTTTAAAATAAAAAAATTGAATTCATCTCTGGGACAATGAAAATAAAATTGTAACATGGCGGAGGAAGTAGAATATGACTCAGGCTATTGTCTGCAAAATTTATCTTAAAAAAATTGTCACATTTGTTAAGGAAACTAACTAATAATAATTAAAAAGTAAGATTGTTAATATACACCAGGTAGAGAACCAAGAAGTTTATTTTCTTGACTTTTTAATCCTTATGAGACTCCCTTTTTATTGCATCATTTCAAAGAGTAAGGAAGGAAACGGTTTTTGGGTACTTTTTATTGCTGCTCTTAAACTAATTAACCGGGCATTTTTGGATATGAAACAAATATATTAATCACTTCAAGGCTAGATTGCTTAATATGCTAGTATTTGTTTTTGCCATTTTCCAAACTGTTTTGAGTTGGTATAGTAATAGCATTCTTGCTATTTAGAGGATCCAACGTATCACAATTATTCTTAAATATCCCCAAATTATTATACCCAGATGGCCCCAATTCATTGAAATATAAATCATGTTTCCTTTTTAGTATATCTGGGTGTTTTCACACATCCTACTGATTCTATATTCTATACAGTGGTTCCCAAAAGTAACGGATAAATTCTATAAAATCGTTGAGAAAAATATTTCATAAAAATCTCGGACACGTCGATTTTTATTTTTAAATTGTCATTTAGAGATGTAATTTTCAACCCCCCACCCCTCAACCCCTAAGCCCTAGCAACTCCAACTTTAAAATTTTAAATAGCAAAATACCCCTTATGATACCTCATCTGATAGCTTTCTGTATGCTGAATACAACAAAAAAAAGTTTTTCAAAATCGGTTGATAAATAACGGAGATATTTACCAAAATGTATTCAAATGAAAGTTTATAATATTCGAGCAGGCGTTGATACGGTTTTAGCAATTGACAATTGAAGTTTATGTTCTCAGTACGTCCTGTAAACATTGCGACGGGTTTTGCGAAATTAAGAAAAAAAAAAATTTTTTTCATCCAAGTTTAAAAATACTACATAAACGCATTAAAACGTACTGAGAACGATAAACTTCAATTGTTTTTATCACTCATTGCTAGAACCATATCAACGCCTGCTCGAATATTGGCACTTTCATTTCAATACATTTTGGTAAATATCTCCGTTATTTATGAACCGATTTTGAAAAACTTTTGTTTGTTGTATTCAGCATAAAGAAAGCTATCAGATGAGGTATCAGGGGGGTACTTTGCTATTTGAATTTTTAAAGTTGGAGTTGCTAGGGTTTGGGGGTTGAGGGGTGGGGGGTTGAAAATTACATCTCTAAATGATAATTTAAAAATAAAAATCGACGTGTCCGAGTATTTTTATGAAATATTTTTCTCAACGATTTTATAGAATTTATCCCTTACTTTTGGGAAGCACTGTATAATATTCTATAATATTATACATACAAGTCATTTTCAAAATGTGAAATAATACGCAGTTTTGAATAGCTTAATATTTCAAAAATATTAGACTAATAAAGCAAAAATTAACTGTTATTACTTTTGCTAGAGAGTGTTACAGGCCAATCGCGCCTTTTCGATGACCCGTAAACAAACGGATGGAAAAAGCCTACAGCTTAGCTCAGAGGAGTAGGGGGAGTTCGTGCAAATCGCTTATGGGAGAAAATCTTTAGTTGTGTACAGGGCGAGGCAAAATAAGTGGGCGCCACCTTCCAAATCCAGCTGATTGTAGGTCCTCGTGGAAGGCCGAGAAGCCAACAGCTTACGGGAACGGAACTTACCGTGATCGTTGTGCCGCCTCCTATATATTTTTAAAGCTTGCAAAATTCTTACACCAGCAATACAAAAGACACAATAAGAGACAGTAAACTTTAAAACACATATATAATTCAACGTTTAAAACTGACACTACAAGAAAATGACAAAAAGTGATTTTAATTAATTCTATTTTACAAATATTAATACAGGGTGTCCCGCGTAGATTGCATAATAATGCACTGGCGTGTTCTTTGGTCAAAAAGAAACAAAAGAGTCCTAATAAACATATATTCGCAAATGCATAGTTTCCGAGATAGACACTGATTAAAAAAATGTTCACAACAAAAGCAATAAACGATAAACTAAAAACTAAAATAAACTGTTACAAAAGATGTTCAATGTGTCTACCATTTTCTTCGACGCATGCACGAATTCTTCTCCTAAAAGAGCTTCGTATTCGTTCAAAAATCCCCGGAACTTGCCTGACTTGGTTAAAACCATAGTGAATTTTATTTCTTAAATCATCCAGGTCATGAATTGGTTCAGAGTAAACTAATTGTTTTAGATAACGCCATATGCAAAAATCAAGCGGATTTAGATCTGGTGAACGAGGCGGCCATGGCAACCGACCACCCCGCCCAATCCAGTTATTGCCGAATTTTTCGCTTAAGTAGTTCCTTACTTGTACGGAATAATGTGCGGGCGCGCCATCATGCATAAAATAAGCATTTCGACGAGCTTGTAGCGGCATATCATCAAACATTGCTTCCAATTCGTTTCGTAAGAATTGAAGGTATGCATCTCCTGTTAGCCTGTTTGGAAGAAAAATGGGTCCTAGTAATTGATCTCCTATAACTCCAGCCCAAACGTTGAAAGAAAAGCGTCTTTGATGACGTGTTTCAACTATTGCGTGGGGATTTTCATCGTTCCATATGTGGTGATTAAAAATCCCGTTTCGCGTAAAAGTGACTTCGTCGGTAAATAAGACATTCGCCGGGAAATTAACGTTCACTTGTTCACGAAGTATAGCCCAACCACAAAAAGCTTCTCTGTTTTCACTGTCTCCTTCGGTTAAAGCTTGCACTTGTTGCTAGTGAAAGGGGTGTAAAGACTGCTCTTTAAGAATTCGCCAAACAGTGCTTTTGCTCGTATTTTCCATGGCGGAAATTCGTCTTGTACTGGTTGTTGGATCTTCTTCAACTCTCGCCAAAATTGCTTCATCCAATTGCACAGGTCTAACATTTGCTCTTTCCCTGGTTTCTTTCAATTTTACGCTTCCAGTCTCTCGAAAACGTTGGAAAACTCTTGCAAACATTTGGTGGTGCGGCAAATTTCTGTTGGGATATCGTTCTTCATACAAACGCGATGCTAACAACGAATTTCCATCAGCTAAACCATAAACAAAAACCATATCTACTAACTCTTCGACAGGATATGTAATTGGAGCCATGATAACAGATCGAAAAAACGTATAATTAAGATACGTCAAATAAAATGAAATTTAATAAAAAAGTAGTAAGCCTACTTAATGTTCAGATTTTACAATACAATACATAAGTCGGTACATATCCGGTGGTACAAAATCAGTGTTTATCTCGGAAACTATGCATTTGCGAATATATGTTTATTAGGACTTTTTGTTTCTTTTTGGCCAAAGAACACGCCAGTGCATTATTATGCAATCTACGCGGGACACCCTGTATATGAGCGCTCAAGCAAACGAGCTAGCGTCGTCGGCGCACGTATTTGATCCAACCGACCACGCAGCCACCGACGCAAGCTTACAGGAAAACACAATATATATAAAACAAAATTTCTCTCATACTTTGTACTAGAAGCAAATACAGTCCGCGACTGAAGGTCGCTTCTTGTTTCCAGATACCAAAAAAAGGATTCAATAATATTGAATTTTGCAAGTTGCACGTAGGATTTCGCTTCACATTGCATTCAGCGCACAAATGAAAACCGCAGAGCGCCGGGAGTTGGTTTCGAAGTCAATCCGCCGAAAGGCGATTGGTCAATTCACCAAAGAATTGCCTTTTACTGGGGTTGAATCAAGTGTTTCCCTTTTAAATCCGGCAGTAGCCGACGGTCTGTTTATACCCCTTTGGTAATAAAACAGTGAGACGGCACATACATAACAGATACCCCTCAAAAAAGCTCAAAAGCCGCCACTTGCAGCACTCGATATGTATTTACGGCCCTCCCCTAGAGATGTAATTTTGGGAAGGTCCGGAGCCGAGACAAGTGGAAGATCGACTGCTTAAAAATGTAACGGGATTTGTGCCCTCCCAAAAGATATTGCACCATATTACGAAACGTTATGCAAGAGTTCTAGAATAAGGGACACGTGCAACGCCGAGATCAACACTTCCGGGAATTTGGTCGGCAGAAAATCAGCCTACAAAGAGAACGTTCAAGGTTTAAGGGAACCGGCCTTCCATTCAATTCCACTCAATTTTCAAGACAAATGAAATAGCGAAAATGGTAACCCAAAATAAGACTGCAATTAAAATAACGCTATTAATTCTGGCGAAGCGGCAAACAAATTAAGAAATCAATTCATACCCAGTGGCACATCTGAAAATAACATAACAAGAGGGCATCGCTAATAAGATTATTTTTTGATACATATCAAGATGAATTTATTAAAACATTCCTAATAAGAAAATGTTTTAATGTTGAACATTATTTCCCTCTTTTGCAATAATATAACCTCCACCACTGAGGTGCTTTTGAAGCACAAATTGCTTTACATTTGCTGTTTTTGGCATAACATATATAAATATTACTTAAAAGGCTTCTCAATGTTGAAGTAACACATACCAAATACATATTGCTGTTCTTTTTACACGAGAATTCTGAACTCAAATCGTATGTATACAGAGCAAATTCCACGCCATTCTTTGTTGTCCTATATTTAGGTCTTGCAGCAAATTAAGAAGAATTAACGTCCATGCCGCTCATGTTTCAAATTGATATTATGGTAGTCTAGTGGTTGACTGTATGCCAAAAGAATATCCCCTACCCTATTCCACCTTCATGCTATCACTAGAAGATCTGAATCATCGGAACCCCCCTCCGATTCTGAATAAGATTCCCCAATTGAAATAATGAAAGGAGGAATATTTTCAAACGATAAATTTCCCATATTGTTTTATCCAGTCTTCCGAAATAAGTTTTTCACAATGCTCGCAGAAATTTTGCCACATGTCGGGGGTACATTTTGAAAGAGCCTCACGCCATACATTTGCAACCTTGTCTTTCGATTTTGGCTGCGAATTGATGTGCTTATTGTAATAGGTCTTACAAAACCCCCACGCCATTTCAATTGGGTTGTATTGACAATGGTATGGAGGCAATCGAAGAACCTCATAGTTGCGCTTTTTCAAAATTTCGCCAGTTACGTATCTTTTATTTCCGTCTGCTGTAAAAGGTTTAATTAACTCCCAAAGTTTTTTCTTAGTAATTTTGCCGTGAATTTCGACATTGTGGTGGTTAACCAACCATTCCTGCAATACACCTTTTTTGCAAGAAAATGTGGGCGGCTTGTCAAACTGCACTGAATGATAAGGTGCGTTGTCCATAACCACAACAAATCTTCCTTGCAACTTGTCCAAAGCAGGAATCAGCTGATTAACCAACCAATAATTTTGAAAAATTTCCCCATACATAATTTTATGATAGTCCCTGTCGTTGTTCTTTGAGTCTAGTAACATGTCGCACCCTTCCAAAAAGCCTAAATTACATCCCGCATTCAAAATCGTGAACCTCTTCCCCTTACTTTTAATTTTGGCTGGGTTACTTTTAAGATCGGTTTCGTGTACTCATTGACGACTCGCGGATCCATTTTGGTAGATCCACGTTTCGTCTAGGTACACGAATGTCACATTTTCACTAGAATTTTGATATTGGAGAAATTGTCTTAAAAATTTAATTTTGGATGCAACGACGTGTTTTTGTCACATAAAATTTTGCGTCCATTCACCATTTTGTGTTTGTAACCCATTGATTTAATAATTTTGAATAAAGTAGTCCTGCCCCCCTTGTATTCCAAATTTTCGCGAGAGTCAGCCAAGAGTTTGTCGAGAGTAAAATGTTCATTCTTCAGATGATACTGCCAAATTTGTCGTTGCAAATCTTTTCTAAACGTGTAATTTAAGAAAACGTCCGTCTTAGCGCGTATGCTACAAATGGAAGATTTCAAAACGTCCTGTGCTTGTGATAAAATGTCCCTTATAGAACGCTCAGACACCTAAAATTATAAGTAATTTGCAATTGCATATTTAAGAAATAATACATGCTTACCCCAAATATATCAATTAATCGATTTATAATGGTAAATCGTGTGAAGTCTGGCCTATCTCTTTTATAATGGCTGAAAGCTTTCACAATTTGCAGTTTAGTAACTTTGATAATAACTTTCACCATTCTGACAATTAAGTAAGTAGGTATAATATATTATGTGTTTTATTAATTCTAAACTTACTAGATTATTTTAGAAAAGTAGCGGACTCGAGCTGGCGACAGGGCAATTTCATTCTGACATTGCTAGAAATCAATCAAATAATATTTCAGAAATGCAACTTAAGAAAAAAAAGAAAAACACGTTCACAATTTTATTGAACTACTAAATAATTTAAAAAATTTAATATTAGTAGTTTAGAACGTCCATGTCAGGCAGTGGTTTTTGTCTACTGTGAATATTACATAAATGTATGCTCAATACTCTCCGAGGCACCGTTGCGAATCTACTAATTGATTGTGATGCGATTATCCTCTAAGATGAAACAAGATGCGAATTTAGTGTTACCACTTATGTGTTTGTATATAAAGACGGCCTGCAATGACAATATCAACTAATATAAGCAGTGGCGTCGCTGACGAGATTATGGTTTATATTCCATGAAGTGTTATATGTGTTTACCCAAATGGTTATGTATATTCATATTCAGAACTATCAGAATCTGGAACTGATTCGTCATCATCTTCAGAGGAATCTTCATCAACAATTTTCCTCTTTACCGATTTAGTTTTTCTGGACACTGCATCTTTACACTTTTTAGGTTCTTCCTTTCTTAATTTTTCAGAATGAAGTTATTCAATTTTGCCTTTTTCGGGCGTATCAGTCAGAATCCCGCTTTTAGATGTTTTGCGTCGATAGTTTGTTTTTCGGGGCGGTGCCTTTGGGTAAGGGAGAATTTCTTTAGGAGATATAAAAATTGAGCCACAACTTTCAGAACATTCCATCAAACCACTGGGTCCAGTCTCATTTTTTTCTGCAATTTTCGTGTATGTTGTTGGGGGTGTTCTATTATTCAGAGTGAAAGTAGATTCTTCCCTATCGGTCATGACTGAGCAAAGAAATTCATCATCTCGAAATATACACTGCTCGACAAAATTAGGAGAACACTTTTTTGAGCGCCTGTAAGTTTTCCAGAAAATGATGGAAACAGAATTTTTTCTTGTTATATTATTCTCTAGACCTTTATTGACAAAGTGAAAAAAGAATTATGGTGATTCGTTTGCTCGTTTTCATCGTAGATGCCAAAATGTAAAGAAAGTCTCAAATCAAAGTGGTTTTTGACCACAAAGCAAACATCTGAAATTTATCAAATTAGTCACTGGACACAGTAAAACAGTCAGTTTTGACTTTTTCAATGCTTCTGAGTCAAAAATGCGTTATTTAAGTGAAATTTAGGTCGCGAGGGCTGTTGCTTTGCTTGAAGATGGTCGATCTATGCGATATGTAGCAAACCAGCTCCAATCGAGTCTATCTGTTATCTGCTGAGCTTGGCATAGGTACCAAGAAACAGGTAGATATTCCAGGAGAATTGGACAAGGTCGTGAAAGAAAAACTGCCCCTCGGGACGACCGGTATATTGTTAATTCTTGTCTTCGCCGACGAACTGCTACTGCTTGTGAGCTACAAAATCTACTCCAAAATACCACCGGTGTGACAATTTCCGATCACACGGTTAGAACACGATTCATAGAAGTCAATATGACTTCTCGCAGGCCTGTGCGAGCTCCTCACTTCAGCAGGGATCACACAGTTAGCCGTCTAAACTTTGCCCGCGAACATGTGCAATAGCAACTTCGACACTGGAGGTCTGTGCTTTTTACAGGCGAGTGGCGGTTTTGTCTAACTCGTTGCGATAGTCATATACAAGTGTACAGACGTCCTGGAGAGCGATACACTGCCGCTTGTATACAGGAAGTGAACCGATTCGGAGCTGGATCGGTCATGGTGTGGGGTGGCATTAGTACAGACGGTCGCACAGATTTTGTTTTCGTTCCCCAACGTCTCAACGCATAAATTTATGTTGAGACGATTCTTCAAGAGCATGTTGTGCCATTTGCGGACAATTTCGGCGATGGCTTCATCGTACAACAGGATAATTGTAGAGTTCATACCGCTAATTTAACAACAAACTTCCTCCAGGAACAAGAAATCCAAGCGCTGGGGTGGCCAGCCATGAGTTCAGACTTAAATGCCATCGAACACGTTTGGGATTTACCCGACAGGCGCATTAGGAAGCGTCCTGCTGCACCCCAGATTCTTCAGGGGTTGGCAGAAGCCCTTGTGGAAGAATGGCGAAATCTACCACAAGACATGTTAGACGTCTTATTCGCAGCATGCTTCGACGTTGCCAGGCTGTTATTAAAGCTAATGGAGGGCACACGCGCTACTGAAGCTTGGTATTCGGGCGTTAACAGAATTTCCATTACATTTTAAGTGAAAAAACACATTTCGATTTTGGTAGTCTTCTCAATAGTTTGGTGTTACTCAAGAAAACCGTTTAATTAGAGCATATTTGATATTTGTATCTTGTTAAATAATGTTAAAAGCACAGTATACTAAAGTTGATACTTGCGTCTGTCTTTAATTTGAAAAATTATGCACTGCTAAAGAAGGGTTCCCCTAATTTTGTTGAGCAGTGTATTTTCGTTGACTGGCCAAATTCCAGTCACCCTAAAGCCAGACTGAATATTTTTTGGAGTGAAGGCTAGTGGGTAGGCTTTCCCTGCTAGTGCGGCAACGTTATAAATTGTAATTGCTTCGGCGGGATGTTCTAATAACCATTTGTCACATGCTGTATTATAGTAAGATTTATAAGGTCCAAAAACAGTTCTATCTAGGGGTTGCAGTTTGTGACTCGTATGGCGAGGCAGCGTTACAAGAACCATCCCGTTATCTTTGGCTAATGTTACAGCTGCAAGACTAACGTGGCTTTCATGGTTATCCAAAAGTAATAAGTTTTTACGCTCGGGGGGTTGGTTTTACATGGTCGATAAAATGTTGTAATCATACCACAAACTTCATTGAGTTGGACCATCCACTTGAACATGCTGATCCAATTGATCCTGGTGGAGCACCATGTAGCATAAACGTTTAAAATTCACCCGAGGAAATATAAACATTGGGGGAACACTGTACCCTAAAGCATTAATGCATGCTATCATGGTGACATGTGTTCCCCTTTCTCCAGAGGTAGCGCTACCTACTTGTTTTTCACGTGTTGGAGCAATTATCTTGGATGCATTTTGAACAGCGCTATTGGCACTTTCATCCATGTTGTAAATGCCCGCAGCGCCGAAATTGTGTTCACTCATAACCCTCTTATAATTATCAAAAAAAAATGCCGACATTGTGTTTTTTTAAACTTAATGCACGTGCTAAGCTGGTGGCTTCCGGTTTTCTCAAACTTATATTACGATGGCGCTTCATAAATTCTCTAAACCTTTTGTTTATGACCCAGGATTTAGGAATATGTTTAGTATTTACTGTTGCAAACTGATAAGCTAGCACTCTTAACTGATTTCTGTGAAGATCGTAATGCATTTTTGATGCAACGACAAGACATTGAGACATACTTTCTTCTTCTTTGGCTGCAACAAATTGTTTTACAGCGCAGTTTTTATAAGACTTGTAGGCGCTGCAAGGTGGCCCGTGATACATTAAATTCTTTGCAGGCTTGCCTTTGACTTAAAAGTTTCTGTTTCACTGCAGTTGCTGATTTTTACTTTCCCATATCTTATAGGTATAGGGTATTACTTTCCCATACCTTATAGGTATAGGGTATTACTTTCCCATACCTTGTAGGTATAGGGTATTACTTTCCCATACCTTGTAGGTATAGGGTATTACTTTCCCATACCTTATAGGTATAGGGTATTACTTTCCCATACCTTATAGGTATAGGGTATTACTTTCCCATACCT
>JABXWE010016977.1:0-18649 GCA_014611495.1 Limonius californicus | reverse complement strand
CATTCTACCTAACTTAAGTGCTATTCTAAAAAAAGATAAGCCTAGACGCCACCTGTTTTAAAGCATCCTTCGCCCTTGAAGATAGCACGATGTAACACAGGAACCTTCCTGGAGTTCGAACTTACCTTGTTTATATATATATGTATATCTATATATATATATATATATATAAACTTATGGTTAACAGTACACAATACGATGGACAATGTAAGTACTTCAAAATTAAATTAAAACAAAAGTAGGGAACGTAATAATGCGAAACTACTTATGAATGCTAAAGCATTACATCAGCTTTCAACCCGCATATACAAACCGCGACCAAACCCGCCAAGTATTCAAAGTTTCTCGAGGCCTCGCGAAACAAATACCCAGTTAAAAAATACCTAAATTATGGTATTAGGTACCGACGCACTCGTTACTCAAAAACAAAACTTTTCGCAATATCCCTCCTAATGATTGAGCTCTAAATAAATAAAGATTTGACACTGTCGACCATTTGACAAACACAAACAAAATTTCGTTATATTACATATAAACTAAGAACAAAATTTATTATTGATTAAAACTAAAATCACAGTAATTATAAAACAATTATCAAACCATCAATTGATAGATAAAGAACAATTTTGACAACGGCCCCTTTCTCGTACAAGCAAAAATTTATTTAAGAATTAAATATAACCAAAACAGACACACCTGTAATGCTTATCAACGCCGCTGCTAGTTCGAACTGCGCTACAGAAACTGTATTCTGCATGCGGAAGATAAACTCCAATCGCGCCTAAATATTCTAGGGTCTGCTTTATTTTAATTGATGATAGATAATTTCCACCGTATCGTATTCGACTAAATAAATTCAAATGACTTACAAATAGAAAATAGGATTTGGATGTTTCCATGCTTACTAAATGTAAAACTGGCAAATATAACTTTCCCAATAAAGTACGCAATCCAAAATGCTATCTTGAAAATTAAATATAAAACAACTAGGCGTAAGGAGTAGCATGTTACAATATTTCGAATCATTTAATAGCGCCTTAACATGATTTCATTTAAAAAATTAAATATAGGTGGTATTATTGATTAGATAAAATTACAATTTTATTATAAAATGTAATTTTACAACGTGTGGCAGATGCTCGCGGAATTAGCGTTTCTTTGGTTAAAATAATCAAATCTCGTAGTAAGAACGACACTGTTTTGGTCAGTCTTGGCAAAAAGCGACCACGTAAAACCTGAATTTTACCGATTTGCCTAATTCTTCAAAAATGGTAATTCGGGATACAATCTACAAGATGTATTCATACAGTAAGTTCTGTAATTTAAAGTGGTTTGTAGTTTTGGTTTAGTTACATATGATCCCCGAATCATTATTGAATACAACCAGCTTAAATCGCGCTCTGCATAATATCAGTTTTAAATTTAAGGACAGCAATCGAAAAGTTTTACATGAAAACGCGAATGTTCAAATAATGCGACTCCGTTTTTAGGGGTTATAGTGAAAATTTAAATTCCTCACTGCGCCGACGCATGGTTTTCATCAACGAAACTTGCATTTTTTCAAAAGGTAATCGTGGAAGGTTCTGGCAAGATAACGACATACGAAGCGTGCGAAAACTACAAACGCTTTAATGTAGTCCATGCTGGTTCTAATTCAGGTTTTGTTGAAAACGCGTCCTTGTTATTTACATCATAATCACAAATGGAAGACTATCATGGGGAAATTAATAGAGACATATTTAAGAAATGGTTAACAGAGTGGAAGTGTGTGGCGGTAGCTCAGTTGGTAGAGTGCTCGCTTTCTGAATAAAACGTCGATTCTGGCTTGGGTTCGAAACCTAAGCAGAACTATGCAGATTTATACAAATCTTGTCTGCAACCCACCACACACAATTTCCCAATCCGGCTTGCAACCGTGGGATCTTAATGCTAAAAAACTTTTCTGGAATTTCTGTCGTTCGGATTCGACATTAAACTGTAGGTCCCCCGTGTTTCTACCTTAGCGCTGAGGAGAATGACGTGGCAGAGAAGAGGCGGATGCCCAGCAGTGGGACGGAAAGGCCGTTGATGATGTTGATGATAGTGCCCCATACCACTCCACTTTAATTGAAAAGAAGCCTTCTTCAACCTGGGCCAAGGCAAATATTGCAGCTTGGTTAACTGTAAATAACATTCACTTCCATCTGCACTTGCATAAACACAAAATAATTAAGGAATACAACTGTTGTAAATACGTTATATGTTTGTTTCAATTATGTGAATTTCGGGTATATCCTCAATTAGGTCTCGTGTACCTGCTTGATTTTACATAATTTGCATGCATAACGATTTTAAGGCATGTTAAATTTTATATCTCTAGACATAACGACAACGTAACATTTTTTATTTCTGAAATAAATATATATTAGGATAGAAACAAATTATGCAATTTATGAAACAGGAAACATCAGCGGAGCATTTAAAAGTAAACTATGTTTTATTACTTGTGCTAAAATATACAACCAGTTTTCCGCACAAGAAATTTGTAACATTTTGTAATTCCTATTGCATAAATATAAATACAAATGTTTGATCATATAAATCGTACCAAAATATTAAATAAACGTCACCCGTTTTCTTTTGCGAAAAAACAAACAATCCACTAAACTAAACGTATAAAAAATAATATTTGTATGTATTTTCTTCCAATAAAATTCTGGGAATAAGGCAGTTTTTGAGATATACAGTACAATGTTTTAATAGTAGGTAATCGTTTAGACAAATATTTAAAGCAGTAATAGATTGGCTGAAGTAGAATTCAATGGTACCATTCATTTTTCAAAAATCATTAAGTTTATTTTTTTTTTAATTAAAATCTAAAATAAAATTTTGTTTGAGAACTGCTGATGATACATAGAAAATGCATTTAAGCTGTAGAAGGTTATTACCTAATCGTAAAGTAAATCCAAAGTGGCAAACACCTAAAAACTTGTCTGGCTTTGTGATAACTGAATAGAAATTACTGACCTACCTAAATAGTATTGCTTTGTGGCAGGTGATATAATTTTTTTGCACTTCTATCTTACTCTCCTTTGCATAACATGTCTTTGAACTCAAATTTTTGTTATTATCCTGCGGCACTCAAACAATTTTGGGTCAAATTTTCAATTATTATTTCTTAAGGGTCCCATTGCCAAAGAAATGTTTTTTCTACTTCGTATATATTGTAATCTACCAGCGGATTTACTATTTGTACCTATTTCTGATACACCCTGTATTTACTGAATGTAATCGAGTCTGTATCTTAATGAAGTAATGTATCTTGCCCAACGGAGGCTATGCTATAGTTTACAACAGTCCTTTATTAAAATCTTGCTTATCTGCTATTAGAAACAAAATTTGCTTAGAACAATTTAAATTTTGAATCATATAGGTACAATACGTAGTATCAGTCCTCAAAGAATTTTCACTATTCGACATAACAATACATTTGGTACTCCGGCAACTACTACATTATTTAAGTTAAATTTTATTTAATTTACATAAAAGTGAGAAAGCAGAAAATATGAGGTATGAAATTGGAATAATTTTAGGTTAAAGAACATCACAAGACCATATATACTGCCAGTAAAAATACTATCATATTGTTATTTCTATTACTGGAATTGTTCGTTAAATTTATACAAACAATGTTTGGCAGTTCTAGACACCTCGGTAAAATGTAAAGTTTGATCTATATTTTTTTTTCTCATTCATTCATACTAACCCCCCCCCCCCGGAACCGCTTGCGCATTACTTCACGGGGGTGAGGGCAACCCTTACATACTAACTATTCATGCAACATGCACCCTAAACTTAACTAAGCGAAATGAGGTCGCCTCAGTCGAGATTCGAAACCTCGACCGATCGCACCGAATTTCGCTGTGACCTCGATGGCAGTGCGCATCTGCACTGCTCCACCGAGGCCCCGTTGATCTATAACTTACCGTGGATATTATATATGTTATGTTCATTTAAATTGTGCCACTCTGTCTGGATTAGAGTCGTACTTTAATTGCCGCTTCATAAGAATTAAAATTCTGTTTTAAGGGCCACGCTACGTGAACATGCGTTGGTCAAAAAGATTACACCACATGGAGAAATATGATGAAATAGTTCTGGAAAGATCTGAAACGTAAATTCGCAGAAAGCGCTCAGGGTCAGGTGCAGACAAAACATAAATCGGCAATTTCTAGCCTACAAAGGGAACTTCAAGGCTTTGCGGAATTGGCCCCTCATAACTCAATCTTAAAAGAAAATAACGAAAACTGTAATCGACATTTCTTATGTCGCTTACAGTTTTCGTTATTTTCTTTTAAGATTGAGTTATGAGGGGCCAATTCCGCAAAGCCTTGAAGTTCCCTTTGTAGGCTAGAAATTGCCGATTTATGTTTTGTCTGCACCTGACCCTGAGCGCTTTCTGCGAATTTACGTTTCAGATCTTTCCAGAACTATTTCATCATATTTCTCCATGTGGTGTAATCTTTTTGACCAACGCATGTTCACATAGCGTTTAGCTCTTCAGTCAGCCTTTCATCTTCGCCGACTCCGGTCTAACCAAATTCCATCTACGGGGGCCGTTAAGAAATTAAGTACTGCAGTAGGCGCTAGACTCTTGAAACGAAACGACGTCCTTTTTTCCTGATAACGAGTCCCTTCGCGGCTCCTTTGCTATATCGAGTTTTACCGTATCATAGTTTTGTTTTAGGCAAAAAGAGAATCTCGACGAAGTCTGATCTGAATAAATATTAGCAGTGTTAGCCTTGGATACAGAGCAATTAAGTGTAATTGTTCTTTCGATTCGTTCGGATACAAGCGAATTGAATCCGTGAAAGTGGAAGTAAACTAATTCCCAGGGGCGTACCAGCGGATGTTTCGTCCCAAAGTTTTCTGAAGAAGTCGTCTACCTTTTTTTTTTCAGGATCTGAAAGTACCCCAGACTGTACCTCCATCTGTAAAACAACCCCCAGGAGTGCCTGCCTCCACCGGAAGTCAAGGTAAAGGACCTACTTTTTTTGTGTGGTGAAAAACAAGAAAAAAACCCTTGTACGCGTAAACTTGCAAAATTCTAAGTGATTGAAGCTTTTTTTTTATGTAACAAGAAACGACGTTCAGTCGCCGATCGTCTTTTGCATTACTAAATGTAAAGATTAATTATATACATATTGTGCTACTCGTGTAAGCTCCGACGCCACTGGCCACGTAGTCGTTTAGACAATGTACGTGCACCAGCGACGGCGAGTCCCTTCGCTTGAGCGCTCAAATGAACTATTGTAATATAGAGCTATTAAGTTACCATTTGCCGTCATTTTTGTATTTTTGTCATTTCCAGTCGGTTAATTATATGTGTTTTAAAATTCATTACATTTTTTTTTATTTTGTATCTGTATTTGTGTGTGCATGAATTTTGCAAGCTTTCTAAACAGGACGGAGGCACAATAAAGGTGAGTTCGATTCTCGTAAGCTGTCGGCTTCTCCGCCTTCCACGAGAACCTAAAATCAGCTGTGATTTGGAAGGTGGTGGCCGCTAATTTTGATCTACTCTGTACACAACCAGGAACATTTCCTCCCGTAAGCTATTTCCGCGAACCCCCCCCCCTACTCCTCTGAGCTAAGCTGCAGGCCTTTTTCCACCTATCCGGTTGCGGGTCGACGAAAAAGCTCATTTGGCCCGTAACGTATATCGTGTGGAAACTTCAACTGGAATAAATTCTGTTACTTTGCTATACAATATTTCTGTAATCAATCCTTAAAAGCGCCAATGCTACATTTCAGCGGTCATGTTCTTAGCTTATCTTCATCCGGAGTGTGCAACCACCTCTAACTTCTTTTTGTCAAATGTAAGGGTATGCCAAGTTGCACATGATCTGAAAGCTCATTTCAAGAGCAATACGATAGATCAAAAATAGGAAAAACAAAATAATATATAAGATATTGTAGAAAACAGTATCTGATCCTCCCACTTTAGACGCCTTCGGTGCACATATTAAAACGAAACTAGACTCTAACCTGCAACCTTGTTAAGTAAAGTATAAACATAAAAGTTCAAAAAATGGTTTAACTATTACTATGATTATATGTAGAAAAGTGATCGGACAAGTCTCACTTTAGAATGCTGTAACTCCGTAACCGTATACTTTTGTGTATAGGTAAGTTGAGTTAAATCGTCTTCTTTTGGTTTCACGAATATCTGGTAGCGTTCTGTGCAGACCTTTTTAGAAACATCTTATATATGGATGTGTATGAGTGTGTGTGTGTGTGTGTGTATTAAGATCATTGAAATAGTTTACCACGATAATTAAAAACATTCACTGCACTTGGAATTCAGACACCTTTTTTCAGATGTAATTGTATTTTTCTGAAGTGAGCATGCTTGTTGTGAATGCAGTTGGTAGCTATAGATAATTACACAGCATTATACAAACACCTGTTATTGTAGACACCTAGTTCTCCGACGGCTAAAGAGGCGAAAACTCCTAAACAGCCATTAAAATGTATTTATATAGGTAGACTTAATTATAAGTTGACTTGTATCTATTATGTTTCAATATACTGTGAACATTCAAAATTCATAGTTCTCTGAAAATCCCTGAAAAATCCAAATTTGCCGAAGTTATCCCCTTGCCAAGTAACTTTGAATAATTCATTCACACTTTGTTTGTCGGATAATTATTCCATAATCTGTTTGATCGATAAATCGTTGGAGTTCATAAACATAACCTTGCATCAAAACTTACAATCGCCATTAATTTTTATTAAACTCGTAGTTAATCGAAATTATTTAAAATTTTACGTAGATATTTCTTCTTCTAAAATTTCTTTAATTATTTATACATTGTATTCGTAGATATTAAATAAAATAAGAGATCTTTTTCCTCGAGATCTTGAACATCTATGAGATGGACCGTCGACATTAAAACGGTGGCCAACTACAACTGGACACAAAAGGCGCAAAATAGACAAGGATGGCATTCACTAGGAGAGGCTTAGATCCGAAATGAATTGATATAAGCCATGATGACGAAATAAATTCAATGTTTACAATTTTTCTTTCCATAATCCAGAGTTGACATTTCGCCTTCAGCTGACATTTAGTTACGTCATTCTTAGCAAAAAATAAAATGAAACATGGTCGAAAATAGTAGAATCTTTGCGTTTTAAGAAAATAATCGCTATTTTCGCAAATAGCAATTAACAACTGGTTTCATTAGTAATAATAACATAATTAAATCAAATTTACAATATTTACGAAGCAGTTCAACGAGCTGAAAGCTAAACAGCTACTGATCTATAATATTCAGTTATTATCCCGCCGTTGCTAATGTGATGAAACAAAATCAAGAGATAAATTTAAAAAGGCAGCGCTGAAATGTGTGAGGCATTTCCCTATTTCGACAGCCAATCAGGAAATATACCACAATTGCAAAACTTAACTAAAACCAAATTTTACAGAGAGTTTATGTTCTCCATAAAATTACACACATTTTAATACCCCACGCGGATATAATCAGATGCTAATAAGTGAACAAATATTTAAATATATTAATATTACCTATTTTAGTTAAATTTACATGCATAAGTAGTCTCAGAAGTAGATAGCTAGTATTCTTAGTCCGAGTGTGACTACTGGTTAGCAGTAACTTTTCCCTCACCCTACGTTTGTCCGAATTTGAATTAACTTACTCATACTAGGAACTTCTTAGAGCAGGAGTTCCCAACCTTTACATTCATCGACCACTTACAAAAAAAGTGTTTGTCAACCTCCCTTTCAAATTTAATTATAATTACAACTCTGAAACGACACGTGTACACTATATAAACACATATGCTATATACAGATATATTGTTAGAAATTCAATATAATTATGATGATTTTTGGATTTTTAGATTTAGTTTGATATGTTTCCTGATTGGTCTTTGTAATTAGAAATGCGTCACGTTTTTATGTTGCAAGCATGCCATTTTCGGTTGTTATCGATCATTTCGTTTATTTCTATAGGAACCGGCTAATAATAATTTATGTTTGTAGTTTTTTGTGAGCATTAGTCTTTTGACCACTGAAGCGAAAGCACATTCGTTTTGGCACTCAAATAAATTTGTAAATTTGCCGAACATTGTTAAGCTGGAATTAGCAAAACTAGATGTAGGCGGTATTTATTGTTTCTTTGTGAATTTGAAAGCATTTCCAAGAGCCAGATTAATGAATTTAATAAAGATAAGTGTCCTTGAAATTGTATTTGAATTATACGGATTTGGTGCCGGTCATTATTTATTTGTTGTTTGACAGTGTTTTGTTATCTATGTTGTAAAAGTGGCAATAATAACTATTACGAAACGTGTAAGAGGTTATGTTTAAGAAGTTTAACAGTTTATTCACAGAAGAACATTAGTGTACAACCTATTCAAGAATATTACAACAAACAATGTGTGAATAACTTGTTCAACTTTCTTGTCACTAATTTCGGTTTTCCAACGGATTCTATACAGCACAAGACTCAGCACCAGATCACTGTCAAAACATGCAGTTACGACACGAACCGATGTAAGTAAGAAGATGAGTTAATTCAATGAACGAGTGTAACGTTGGTTGTGTATTTATTAAACTGTATAAATATGTTTATAATAATTTGTTTATGTGTACGAATGTAGACAAATCACAGGTAGAGTAGTGAAACTCGCTGTTTCGTTGTTTAACATTTCTTTCAAAATATATGGTTCACCTATTTTCAATCTTTCACTGTGGTTTTGAATTTAGATATTAAACGGCCCAAAAATTTATATTACGGCGTATATAGAAACCCTGCGATTAGAGTAAAGTTATTTGTTTGTGGAAACCGCACAGATTTGATTAACAATGTACCTACTAGAGTTCTATTAAAGTGAAGCAAAATTAATGAACAGGAAGCGAAATATCAAAGCAATAGTTATCAATGCAACAACGTGGACAATATACACAAATTGTAATTTATTTATTTACGTTAAAGCAACTAACAGCAATAATTTTTGGCGCCCAACGTGGGACTAAAATAAAATTATGTATTTAATACAGTATCGCTTTATATAGATGCGATACATGAACATTGAGAACGCCGACAAACAGAGAATAGAATGCTTTGACATATCATGTTATAGACGAGCTTTAAAAATGATGTTAAATGAGGAAGTACTAGGAAGAATAAGAGATAAAAGCAGCTATATGGAAACACATAACTGAAAGAAAAACATGAACAGTGGGATACATTCTGAGAAGAAACCCGTTGCTGTAAACAATTATCAAAGGCCAGTAAACAAAAAATTCTAAAGGAAGAACTTGCTTTCAATATATTAAACCAATCATTGAAGATTCAAGAACCAGGAATTATAAGGAAATGAAAAGGAAAGCTTGCGATACATCAAAATGTATTACTTCGACAAATCATTTAAGAACTGAAGACTGGAGAAGAGAATATTTTATAACTCGAAGTTTTGAAAATTTATCACCCTGAAGTTCCTTTGATTCTTTCGCTTTACAGTGACCATTGGCAAATACGCCCCTGATTATACATGTACGTTAATTAATTCCGCGTTTACTATTTCAAGGCTGTGCGACTTTTTACTTTTGCTGGGATTGTTGCACAAATAATTATAAAAGGACAATTGTTTATTAGAAATTGCAACAGTTAAGTCCACATATAACGTACTGTTTTCTACAACGATCTAGTTTGAAGTAAATCGCCGTAACTGATATTTAAAATAAGCGATTTTTAAACTTAAACACTAGTTTGTGCAAACGTTGCCGCATAGCCTAAAATTAGTATTTTCTTTATTGAATGTTCTAAAATTGCACCAAGTAGTATATACTTAAGTAAAATTAAGAGAAAGTGAAACACGGGTCTTATCTTGGATTCATTTGTGGCACAAACATCAAATGGTTAACAACCATAAGTTATTATTTCTTTACTACTTTTGCAAGTGACTTGAGATCGTATATAAAAGATTGTGTCAGTTTTCATCGAATTTTCCTTCCTTTCTTATAAGAATGTTGTGTATAATATTTTTTAATATTTTGTTCGTATGGCTTGTTAGTGGTAGTGACTTTAATACGTCAGTCGTTCGTAAGTATTAAACAAAAATTAATTTTCTTCCTACTTGACTTAACAAATAAACATATTTAAACAAATTTGGTATAACAATAAAAAATTTTCGTTATCAATTGATATAAACTACAACTAAAATTAGCAGCGCGTATAGTCATAAGCAAATCATAGTTTGTAGATATACTTTATTTTTTCAAATTAATTTTAAAAAATATTCTTGGGCTCCAGTCTGCATGTGCTTTCTCCTTATAATTTAAATATTAATGCAGTTGCACTATGCAGCAGTATTAAAAATATACATTAGAAAGTCATCAGGGGCCACTGACATCGTTTAATACTCACTTGTTGTAGTACATTATGTAAGAGCACACTGTAAATGAACTCCTAGTTGAATAAGAAAATTACCAAAGTAGGTTGCATGAAGTTTTACGATTACGTATTCAGTGCTAAATTAAATGTTATTTACTTAAACAATTTTGCGGTTAGTAAACTTATTTGATAAATTACATTTTTAAAAATCAATAAAGTAGAACAAGTTTATGTTATTTCTCAAATGTTTCCTAATGGAAAGGAAGAATAATAATTATTTTGTGTATATTTTAGGCATTTAAGCATTGTTACAATGAAAGAATTATAAAAAAAATTGTAGTAGTCACAGTACACTTTCGGCACTCTATAAAAATCTGTTGTATGGATAGTGCTGAGTACTATGTTTTCATTAAAGTCAAATGCAGTTTCTTACTTTAAAATGAAAACTTAAATATAAAAGAAAATCTAAATGCTATTGTGCAAAGGCCTTCAAAGTACATACCAGTTTTATTAATTATTTTCAATTAAATTAAACATTAAACATATAAATATAAATAGTTTAAACAACCAACGTGATATTTGTGATATAGTAAATACTTTTTGTACATATTTTCCATATTTTTAAACATAATCTTCACAAGTTTCTTATTGAGAAATGTCTATATACAATCAAATAATATTTTCAAAAATGTTGCTTAAAATATACACCAATTTGATGATGGACTTTTGAGTATGCAAGCCTTAAGTCCTAAAATTTGTAAAAATACAGGGCGAGTCTGCTAAGACGGATCAGCATCATATCTCCGATATTTGAAAATTAAAAATAGAAAATTATATTTTGGACTGATTGTAATAGGCAGTGCCCTCTATATATAGGCACTATTAAAAATATTTGTGGGTGTTTTGGTGTTGATCATTGGTTGAAACCACTATTATATACAATAATAACATCTCCCAGCGAAAGTCTAAATGGGCTGGTCTAATGAAGAGCCTGGTTTCGATCTCCGCATGCGCAAATTAAAATATTTTTTTTATTTTTGAATATATTTTTTTGTTACTGTTAGCGACAATATAAATTTGTTTAACACCTTATAAAGGATGAGTCTGCTAAGACGAATCAGCTTGATATCTCATTTATTTGAAATATTAGAAAAATTATTTTTGGGCATAATGCAGTAGGTAGAGCTCTCTATGTGTAGGTAGTGTCAAAATTATTTTTTGAATCTTCCGACGAGGTTAAAGAATTTTTAGAAATTTCTTATGAAAAATATATTTTTAAAAATTGAAATTATGAATGATATGAACTGCTAAGAACTTTGTTTTTTGTAACGCTCCATTTTTAAATAATAGTTTTCTTTGTAAGTTCTCCTAAAATAAATTGTAAAATGTTTTGAATTTTGTCCGTCCGTTAGTCCGGTATTAACGTAAAGTGTAAAATAAGTAAAAAATACATTTAGCTGCGGTATTTTGCAATTGCATATTAGTTCATGTAAACTGTTGTCGATTGCAGTCATTATGACATTAATTTGTTTAAATAAATTTATAAAATTATTAAAGAACTTAATTCGCGGGATGTCACTCATATAAGTAAAAGTGACATTTGAGACTGATTGAGAAATGGTCTCGTGGTAGAAGCTGCTTCGATTTTGGGGCGAGGACGGTTTTTTTTTTAATAAATCCGAAATATTTATGTTAGGATTAGGGGTGTCATCAACTGATTTTCTAATCGAGTTTCTTTTTCCTAAGTTAACACTAGCTGTGCCAATTCATACTATCGGTAGGGTTCCACGAACCATTGGCAAAAGTTAAAATAAAATTTATTTTACTAAATAAACATTATTAGGTGAAAAATATTTGAATAGTGTCGCCAGCGAAAGTTAAATTAAATTTTTCCGGGATTCGACCCCGGGACTATCGCGTTAGAATCTTGCGCTTCTAATAAAATAATAAAAATAATTTTTATAGGAAGTTTCTAAAAATTGTGTAACCTCGTAGTAAGAACCAAGAAGCAATTTTCACAGTGCCTGTACATTGAGGGCAATACCTACTACAATCTTTCCAAAAAGAATGTTTCTAGTATTTCAAATAAGCGAGATATTAGCTAACTCGACTTAGCAAACTCACCATGTATTGTTTGTTTAGTAAAAATTTATTTTACTATTTGTCAATGGGTCGTTAAACCCTATTGGTAGTAAGAGTCGGATCATTTGGTATTAACGAATAGAACAAAAAAACAACATTAGCAAAATTGATAATACCGCTAACATTTTAAAAATTTCATTATCAACAAAAAAAATGTTTAATTGGGACCGCGGCAGGGATACGAATCCAGGTTTTTGCATGACAGCCTGAAGTTTGATTAGATCAGCTCATTCAGGCTTTCACTAGGAGTTGTCAGTATTACATATAATAGTGGTACGTTGAAAATGGTGTTTCTAATTAATTCTTAAAATTAAATTAATCTTAACAAAGTAGGGCCTTGAAGACGTCATCGACATCAGTTGTCACAAACTAATATGTAAACGCGAAATGGCGTATTTAAAAGTATCTGGGAAAACAGCAGCTCCTCACCAAACGATTAAAAAAAGATGCAGCAATATAGCGAACAATGTTCCAAGTAATGATTAATACTAAAAATTTCAATTTTCCTGCTGCTATATAATAATAATAATATAAATAATTTCTCTACGGATTTTCTAAATGTGTTTAACAGTGTTGGAATGCTAAAAAATGTTTTTAATAATAGATTCGTAGAAGTTTTTGAGTAAATAGTGTGCGCTAAATTTTGGAAAATGTGTAGAGTTGACTAGATTCTACCATACCACGGAATTGGCATGGGTTTTCATTAACTATTTTTAAAAAATGTATGGAAAACGATTTAAACTTTACTGGGATGAATTGTTTAAGACATTGGAAAGTTTCATATACCAAAAAGTTCGTCAAAATTTCAAAAAGGTAGCAGCACTCATATGAATTTGTTTTCAAAAACGTTTTTAGACATTAAAATTATACGGAATAAACTTATGTTTATATAAATGGGATTACCAGTTTACGAGCAAACAGCACGAAATCTGATAGATATTTTGAAACAAAAATTTTCTATAGAGAAGATTATCCAACTTTAAAAAAATCTAAAATACCGCGGGAGAATAGCGGCCGACAAAAGTCGCTTAGGTTCGATTCCTACACTTACCCAATGTGCTTGTGTTGTCTTGGAAGTAATTGGAGCATGGGGTTTACAAGGGTGAGGCCTGTTAAACCTCTATATAGCACGAAATGTGCTGAGCTGGGTGAGATAGGAATCGAAATTACCTTTGGCAAAATGTATAATGAAATCATAAAATAAGCTAAAATTTTAATACCATTTTGTGAAAAAATTAAAGCATGGCTAAGTTGCATTTTAGATTCCAAATTATAAAAAAGGACGTTATATTCATAAATTTCCAAAGAAATTCTATATTTGACAAAGCTCTACTCAGATAATTTTTTAATCGAACATATTGCAGTTATTATTTTGTTTACATTAATCGAACTCTCAAGGGCTTTAGTCTACCCACTGTTTAGATTAAATAATTTATCTTGTTCATTGGTAAATGTCGATTTTAGTCCTTTGTTTATACCCTCCATTCAGCGTGCCATCTGGCATGGTGACAGGGGGAGTACCTGCGAGCTATTTTGGTTGTGGTAGATTGCAGGATACCACTTCACAGATTCACTATTGTACAACCAGTTTTGTGATTAGTGAAACCAATAGAAGGAACCAATCGAAATGTGAAATCCCTGTAAAATTTACAATTTTTTGCTCATGTTATGTTGTTATGTTACTCAATTTCATATTATTTTGTTGAAATAAGTCAATATTAAAATAAAGAACGATAAAAATAAAAATTTGTTGATTACTTTAGAGAGAAATGGGGAGCAAACGTGGAATAAAAAAATGTACAACCTCCCTGGTAGTGTGGCAATTCTTCGACCTCCGGACTTAAGGATTAAGGTTGCATCAATTATAACAATAAAAGCACCAGTACAACAAAAATAAGTCGTGAAATTGACCGCCGCAACGGGACGATAAGGTTTTATTACGAAACTGTAAACGGGCTGCACAAAAAGAGTTTTTTGACGAAACTACGCGGGCCTTAAGAAAGGCCCTACAGGGGCGCTGGTTGTCGACCACTGCTCTAGAAAAAGTATTTCATTATTTAGTTCATTACCGGAATCTTAATAAAAGTAAAAATCACATGGTACTGTTATAGTGGAATATATTTTATATGAGGGCTATGGGTTTAGACCTCCTAATATTAAAAAGGGATTTGTCTCTTTTTATGGTTACGCCGTCTAATTCCATACTCATTTAAAATAAATTGAACTATAGTAGTGCGTGCATGGAAAGTAACATTACGTAGCTTAGCAGTGATTTCTAGTTATTGCGTGTTAGCCGTCAAATACTACGCCACAACCGGATTTAGAATTATCTAAAAATGCTATTACTCAGATTATTACAGTTTTATGGTTCCGCGGTAGTTTGTGAATGACATTTTAGCTTCCGTGATGACGAGGTGTCATTGATGTACAAAAAACTACGATTTCATTTTATAATATTGCATGAGATATCAACAATTCCAAGCTTCCTAGAAAGTAAACATTAGAAAATGAAGTTTTCAGAGAGATTGTAAATTGATATTTTTTGTTGAAATCGTAGTATGTCAAGCTACAAAAATGATTTAGAGAATTAAAGAAGCACACGTATAATTAAATACCCGTGTGATTTTGAGCACTTCTACAACAGTTATATAACGAACAAGCGCTATAATAAATTTCGTTTCAGCTCCGTATGTAAAACAATGTCAGGAGGGAGATCCAGAGCTTTTAGAGTGTTTAAAGGGAGCCTTACACCATTTAAGCCCATATCTTGCAACAGGGATAAAAGATATAGAGTTACCTTCAGTGGAACCTTTCCGAATGGATGAACTCTCATTGTCTCTTACAACAGGCCCTAACGGTTACAAGGTCTTACTTACAGAGATCGATATTTATGGAGCTAGTAACTTTACAGTGAAAGAAATAAAGTAAGTTTTTACAGCTAACAAGGTATGTGCGAATTGTTTATGAAAGTAGATTGTTTTCTTTTGCTTATTGTTATTAGGGTGAATACTATTTGCTTCTATAGTAAAGTGCAACTTTGTATTAATATTTTAGGTGGTTTGTTAAGTGCTTTTTGGTCTCTTCTTCGTGCAACCTCGTCTTGGACATTACAAGAATATTATAGATGTATAATTCTCTCGTATATTCCTATTTTTCAGTGAATTGCTGATTATAGCGTAGTCATATTTGTTTCATTACCAAAAAATAGCTTTTTAAGGGGCTCAAAATAAGCTAAAAATCGCGCTTTCATATACTATTCATGCAATCAGTAGGCAAAATATCCAAAATTGTAATAAAGTGGAAGAATGATCGAAAAACGATATGTAATCCTAAAAATTGCTTGAACTTGTGCAAATATACGGTAAAATAACAATTTAGTGAAATTATTTGGTCTTGTTTTAAACCACCATTCTTTAAGAACAAAATGCATGCAACCCCAATGAGAAGATTTCTATAAACTTCTTAAAATCATAATTACATGTTGTCGTACACTATACGTATTATCTTTTACATTGGCTGTAGCTCACTTTTTAGCATTCAGGTAGACGCTTTTAATTCTGAGAGGGGCAAAGAAACGAACACCATGAATTGAATACGAAAAGGATTACATTTTGATTAGTTTATGATCCCTTTTGTGGGATGGTTTATTTTTTAAAATTGTTTGTCATCGCGCTATTGATTTCAATTTTTAGGAGTTTTGGTGTTTGTAAACTAGTGTCTTTCACATTTATAATTATACCAAAATATTATGGACTACAAAAATTAAGGATACTGTAGAATACCGTGCACAATTAGCGAATAGAAAAATAATAATTTAAAATGGTAGTTATTAAAAAAAGAAAGAATTCGTTGATGCCCAAGGGTCTCATAGTGGGATAGATTGAATAAAATATAATAAAACCAATGCCGATTCTCACAAAATTGAATATATGAACTTAGAAAATTGTTAACGTTTTCGGATTATCTATAATCCATCTTCAGACCAAAAAAACCAAGCACAAAATACTTGAAATTAAACATCAAAGTGGTAACCAAAAATTACGTGAGCATGCTACGACAACTTAAAAACAAAACAACCGCAACGCCGGCAGGTCAAAATATAAATAAAATAATTACATTAGACCTCATATGTTCTTCTGAATATCACCTTCCTAAGCATTTCTTCATTTCTCACTCTATCTAACATTGTAATGCCACAGCACCGAATCCAGTATGTTTGTTTTATTCCTCTCCTACTACGAGATATTTTGTTTTGTTATAGTTTATTTCCAAGCCGGATTTTGTGTACTTCTCTTTCAATTATCGTAACGTAAAGCTTGGCACTCCCATGCCTTCACATTTCCTTTTCCAGGTGTGCAGTGTATTTTTTTGAAATATTTTGAATACCTTTGGTGAGGAAGAGCAACCTTGTAGTAGATCTTTTGATGTTTGAAAGGCACTTATCAGTTTTCCTCCATTTTTTATACTGATTGTGTTATTTTTATACAAGTACTGTACGGCTTTGGTAAGTGTTGCCGGTATTTCCATTTCCTTCATAGCATTCCATAATTTATTTCTCGGTACTGTGTTGTAAGTCTTCCTAAGATCTACAAATTCTAAATGAATAGATTTATTTTTTGCTCGTTTCTCTTCTATTAATTGTTATAGGGTATAAATATGGTCTATGCATAATTTAACGACTGCAAAACCAGCTTGCTTTCCTCCTATATTTCCTTCTATGCAGGTTTCGATCTTGTTTCTTATGATTTTCCCATATATGCTCCACATTTTTGCAATCATACGTATGCCTCTACCGTTCTCACAGTTTCTTCTATATTACTCTTCTTGAAAATGGATGTTATATATGCGCTTTTCCATTCGTCGTCCATTTCTTCTCCATTTATTACTCTCTGAGAGATACTCTTGTCATGTTAAACAGTTTTGGAGGCCCATATTTATTAAGTTCGATCCAGCTGCCTTGTTGTTCTTCATGGAGCATGCGGCTTTTTTAATTTCCGCAACTGTAATTGTGATCTGTTCCTCCTGCTCTTCTTCTGTATCTTCTCCTGCGTTTATGAGGAATTCTTGTCTTTGTTCTGGTAGTTAAAAAAATAACTATTTTCAAAAACTAAATTCTCTACTAATTAAAAATAAGAACGTTTTTCTATAGCGGCGTCATCTATTGGCTACTCTCTTAAGAAGAACGGACATTTTTAGAACAATGTAAATATGTAAAAACATTATCTTGATCGAACGAACACAATTTTGACAGATTACAATCGTCTTATTGTTTGAAACTTAAATTTCACATCGCTTGACGAACCGACATACTTATAATAATTATGAAGCTCCCTGGAATAACAATACTATTTCTGATTCCCATCACACCAAATTCTGGTTATTGTTATTAATTCTCCTGTAAAAGAATTTCTTGTTGCAAAAAAGTTATGTTAGTTATGCAGTCCACTTAAATATATAAACATTTATTATTATACACATGTTATACAGGGAATTTTTCTTTTTAGTATACATAGCCCATGTATACTTTTAAAAGAAACGCGTCAAATTCACCTATTGTGTAGGCAACCAACTATACCGACAACTAAAAAGCAGGAGCAAACGTCATCACTTGTGAATTATTTGAGTATGAAGGTTATGTTGATACAGTGTTTATATTAAATAAGTATTTCACCCTGTATATAGGACGCAAATGATGATACTTATTTGTAAATTACAAAAATCGATAGGATTATTGTTCGTGTAAGGTCCGTGAACATTCTATTTTCTTCGTACAACAAAAATGTATCAGCGCTAAGATAGTGTAGTGATTATCGTCGCTGCCTTCCAAGCAGTTGATCCGAATTCGACTCCCGGCCGTCACAGATTTTTTTTAATTATAATTTTTGTAAACATATTTAATTTCATTTCTTCAGTTAGAACGTGATTACTTTTAGTTCTTATTTTATGGCAATTTCTTACGCATCCCTCTGACTTACATTTTCTAACAATTGTTTGTATGATTGGAATACAAGGAGTTAAGTTTAAGTTAAAAAATAGAATTAGTCTTTATTTAGTGTCTTATTGCGTTTTTTATACAACCATGTACAGTAAAGACGAAAAAGTGC